>VUQG01030687.1:0-21078 GCA_015106755.1 Etia nguti | reverse complement strand
GAAATGAGAATCTTCAAAAATAATCCTCCTCTTCTCCCAAACTGAGTGCACTTCTGTAAAGATCTTCATCCACAGTGAAACAAGACAAAAAGAACATGAAAATTTGAAGCTCACACTTTCTAATTTCTTTTTTCTGTCCATGGTATTTCCTGTTTTTCACTTTACATTTCCTTGTTCCATGCTCACTTTCATCTTGATTTTATTTTTTCCATATTCCATTTAATCCTTCCCTTACATTCTTGATTTCTTGCTATGCAGTCATCTTTGAGTCTATTCTACATTTATTTTCTGTCTTTACTTGTTTTATCTTCACATTTGTTTCCTGTTTTACTTCCCGTGTATTTTCCTTATCTGTTTTATTGTTACGTTACTGCAGTATATCATACAATATTTATTTATCCTTCTTGCCTTTCTCTTTGTGCAATTCCCTGTTTCCTGTTAAAAGACTCACTTTTTTAAAAAACCTGTTATTAACTCCTATATTAGAGGTTTAAAACTCCAGAGATGGGAAGGTTTTCAGGTATCTGTACTTTACTTGAGTATTTTATACAGTATTTTACTCTCTCATTACTTTGGTGCTTATCATACGACTGTCGTAAAAGACACAGAGATCAAAGAGACATATACAAATGAAAAATCGTATAACTTATGCATCAATAATTGTACTATATGCAGGGATTAAAGTGGGTCAGAATCAACCAAAACACCATTGGAGGTGCAGAATAAGTTGTGGGTGTGGCACAATCTAGCTAGCTCGAAGAGGAGGTAAAATCAACCACCTTCAATGTGAACAACAGAAACCAGAGCTCATTCTTCTTCTTCTTTTTTGCTTTATTTTTCTCTCCTGGTGTTCAACATAACACACGTTCAAGCTGAAAATATTCAGTATAATTAGAAATTAATATGAAGGAAGTTTCTTGTCCGAATTTATTAAGGGATTATTATTATATTAACATGGAAGGTAAAGGTTCAGCAGTTCAAATACCTGGTGGAAGAGTTACTTTTTGATGAATCAGTATCAGTATTTTTTAACACTGTACTTTTAGTTTAGTGATGAATGTTTGTACTTTTTCCAACTCTGCTAAACTCACCCCCTGGTCTCCCATGTATGGGTCCTTGCTTCTGAAATGGTTACACTTCCCTCCTTTATGATTTTGGCCTAGCTTCCAAATGTAGGAACCAAAGCTTATTCTTGTCATGACCTCTCTGTAAATAAATCTGCAAGGAGAAAGTACTAAATTCAGACACCACCCTTCCTCCAGAGTGCTAAAAAGAGGAAAAGCCTGGGGTGTAGGGGTGGTGGTGGTGGGAGGGGGGGGGGGCAATGGTGAGATGAAACCTTGTAAAAGACAGGCAATAACAGACAGAGAGAGAAAAAGAGGGCAAAAAAGAAGGAGAGATGAAAGACTGACAGAACAAATGTCTTTGGGTAAAATGGCTCAAACACAGATTTGAACTCATCGGTGCATGAAGAAAACTCCATCTACCCGCTAAGTGATCCATCCATTCTCTGAGCGCTTTCATAAAAACACATCAGAGGACCAGTTTTTAAGTGACCATGCAGCAAAAGCACAGCAGTACACATCTGGAGGGAAGTCGTCTTTCTCTGCTTTATGGTCTTTTTTTAAATATTTCCCATTCAACACAAAGTAAAGGGTGACTGAGCCTTTTGGATTTCATGCAGTGAGTTTTTAAAAGAGACTTATGTATAAGTGGGTAAATATATTCCATTAACCTCCTTCAGTCACAGACATGTTTTTGAGGAAAACTTTCTTCAACTCCATTTTCACTTCAATTTGACATCCAAAAGTTTCCAAATACCGGCAAAATGTCAGAGTTGGTCGGCACTTTACTTCACACAATTTTAACACAAATGATGTGTTCGGTGGTGGCAAAGTCCGTGAGGGATCACAACATGACATTTAAGTTATAGACTTTGTGATTTCAAGCTGCCCCTGATGAAAAATGACCAATGTGAAAGAATCTGTCATATCTTTGGTTTTGCATTCAAACCCACGAGTTCAAGTTGACTGAGAAGAGGTTTGAAGTTGTCCATCTAAACACCGAGTGTCAAAAAAATAAATATAATACATCAAACTTGCTGTTGTGTCCAAGTTTATTTGATTCATGCCACACGGTGTGGCTTGCAGTAAACTTGCTAAATTCAAAGTGCGTGATGAGTACTTTGCACAGTTTTCCATATTTCATATTTGATACATACAATTTTGTTTTGTTAAATTTTTCAGCTGTTTCAATAAACTCTTTTATTTTATTTGGCAGTGTGTTTAATGAAGGCAGCTGAGACTACACAACCTCAAAACAAACTGAGTCTGGTGATTGGTCACTGCAGCACACACAGTAAAAGGTTCATTGCCCCAGGGTGGAGACCATGAGACCCTTTCTATTCTTTCTATGAAGCTGTGTAACTCCTCCCCATTCTGAAATTTGAAACATTTTAAAAATCTATACATGCACATTGATACTTTGTAATAACATATACTTGCACCAGTCCAGCTAGTCTTACCAGATAAAACGAAGATTATTACTACAGTATTACTTGTAATTGATTCTTTGTTATCACTTAGACGATTTGAAGGCTACGTGTAAGCAAAAGCAGCATATGAAACTAAAACAAGAAGTATGAAAAAAGTAGCCATCATAAAACTGGAAATGATGTTTTTTCATGCCTTGTTCTTTAGAGAGGTCGTCACAGTGGATATATCTGCATATCTGATGCCCATCATGATACTGCCATCCGTATTTATGCAGGGTTGGGACCAGCAGTGGGAATACACTGGCTCATGTCCCCCAGCTGACCCAGCCACCCATGTTTGCTGACCAGGTTGAGTGGAAGTAACCAAAAAGATAAACAGACTAACACTGAGGATAAACACTAAATATGATGATAGACAGAGGGCAATCATGTGGATTACAGTATATATATTACTGAAATGTTATTTAAGGGATCAGCACTGAATAGACCTCAGAATCAAATTAAACTTAAGGTCCATTTAGAAACATTTTTGGTACTTTTAAAGGTCAAATGTGAGATTCTTGGTTTTCACCAGGGCTGAGCGAATTAAATGTCAACTGTTTTGTGTCGAAAAATTTGCGGGGCTACAGCATCAGATAAGATCCTGAGAGATTAGTTATAATAAAACTGCTCACCCCAGCAGATTTGACCCCGCAGAGGATTTCAGCCATATTAAATTTTTGCTCTCGTTCGTGTCATTGAGCTTTAATTAACACAGCAGGAACATCAAAACTCACATCACAGAGGAGGAAAGTCAGACCCATTAATGCTGTGCAAACTGTGTTTTGGGCTTGAACATAAAAAAGAATATTTTTATGGGCTTTTCATAGATGAGACCACAAACTGTGCATTATGGATGCAGACTTTTGTGCATTTTAGACATAGATGTGTAGTTTAAACTTTAATAATGGAAGGGGAACGTTTGCTCAAGTTTTTCTGGTTTTAGGCTAATAGAAACATTGCTGGAGACATTTCGAATATGCTTCTGTTGGATCTGGTGACTTTCACTCAGAAGATGGTACACTGTGTTCATAAGGGGTGGACATCAACACTCAGGTGGGCTGTGGTGTTGAAACAATGCTCAGTTGGTACTAAGGGGCTAAAAGTATGTCAAGAAAAGCAAAAAAAGCAATGGGGATTGATTGCATTACATGACCACCACAAGCCTGTCCCTTTAAAACAAGGCAGGATGGCTCCATACTCTCATGTTGTTTACAGAAAACTCTGACCCTACCATCCAAAAGTCGCAGCACAAATTGAGACTCATGGGATCAGGAAATATTACGTTATATTGTCCAGTTCTGGTGAGTCCGTACGAACTATAGCCAGTTTCCCATTTCTTAGAAGACAAGACTACTCGTGTCAGCAATTACCCAATGATAATCGGTGCGGTCTTCTGCTGCTGTAGCCAATCTGCTTCAAGGATCAATGTGTTGCACATTCAGAGATGCTCTTCTGCAAACTTTGGTTGTAACAAGTGGTTATTTGAGTTATTTTGGCATTCCTATCAGCTCAAAGCAGTCCTTTCTTCTCTGACTTCTGACAGGGTATTTCTGTTCAGAGAAATGCCACTCACTAGAAATTTTCTATTTTTTGGATGATTCTTTGTAAAGCCTAGAGACAGTTGTAAAATAATTGGACCAGCCCATCTTTCAAGTCACTTACATCACCTTTATACCCCTTTCTTATGCTTGGTCTGAACTTCATCAGCTTGTCTTGACAATGTCTTCATACCTACATCTGTTGAGTCGCTGCCATGTGATTGTCTGATTAGATATTTGCATTAATGAGCAGATGAACCGGTGTACCTAACAAAGTGGCCAGTAAGTGTATGTGTACAGAAAAACTGATGTCGGCATCATTCTTCATATATTTGCTTGCACTTTCCCAGTGGAGGACTGAAAGGAATACACATCAGATCATTATTCTTATCCTATTAAGACATTTCATGACTCAAGAAAGTTACAATATTCAGTATTTTTTAAAATAACACCATAAACCTATCTTAGGTTCTTCACAAAAATGTTCACCTGCTGCTACAGAATCAAACCATTTTTAAAGTAGTAAAATGATCCTGCCATTTCAAATGACACATGCAGAGTTGTTGTTCATTATTATTTGAAAAAGATGATGAGAAAGCTTTCATGGTCATTATATTCAGGGTATAATGGGAGTGGATGAGAGTGCCACCCCTGCTCCATGCATTAGAGTTACACTGTTGCAATATGATATTAAATAAATTGCATTAAAGTAAATTGTATGCAATATAAATATAATATAGCTATACCACATGTATCCCTGCCCACAACTATTGCACAAATCATGGTATTGGCATGTGAAGTGACATATCGCATAAAATAATATAGAGAGGAGTGACATGTAACTCAAACATGTGGTGGGCCAGGTGAGAGCAGACTGAACAATGCTCTGGGATCTAGAGAAGTAGAATTGTGTTTCCAGTGTCTCGGAGAGAGGGAAGAGGACAGCCAATTATTTTTTTAGCCCATATCAATGACCTTCTGTAGACCTTTTTTTTAGTCACCACTGAGCATCCAGCATATCACAGCACACCACAATGTGAGGCAGTATGTTAAAACACTCCCTATTGTGGAGCGGTTAAAGTTCACCAAAGCTTTTCTTCGGGATTCTGAGAAAGTCGCCTGCAGACCAGGACAGACCGTCTGTTCTGTAGGTTTCCAGGAATTCGACTCTGTGGACCACACAGTCTCCATTGATGAAGATGGGGAGGGGGTCTATCCTGCAGCTCCATAAGTCTATGATGAGTTCTTCTATTTGTTTATTCATTTATTTTAATTTTTGGTCAGCTTATGGACCTCTTCTCTGTAAGCAGACTAAAGGAGGAGTTGGACTAATATTGATATTCTTCAAAATTTGAAAAATGTTAAATATTTAAAGCACATGTGCTACAAATTTTCCCATGTTAATGGTACTGTATACTATCATAACATGTGACACTATTTGCATAGAAAGTATATACTCAGAACATTAAAATACATCACCAGATTTACAATGTTGTATTGAGTATGTCCCAGCTGAGGTTCAAACACATAAACCGTCTCCATCTGTTTACATTTCTGACTGCAGTGGCCGGATAACGGATGATTAGACTTTTTTCACCATCCCTCACTATATTTCATGTGGCTCAGGGGCGAAGAGGTTGGAGAGTTTTATATCACCAACTCTGAGTCCAGTATTTCTCATTATTTTTATTTAAAAGTGGTGGATTTTTCTTTATGGATCATTAAAAACTCTTACAGTACACTTAGTTTAGTTCAACAAAAATATATAATCAAAAGCTCTTTAATGGCTTTTCTCTTCAATTTTCTCCCAACTCTTTTCTGTTTCATACTTTCTAAGCTTTGAACTTCATCAGAGGACCACGTTCTGTGTATTTTCTGTGGTAATTAGCCTCTTTTGCAGATCAGCACATAGAAAGTCTGGGTGAGACTAATCAGCTATTTTGAAAGCATAAGTCAACATCTGGGAAAACTGATGAGCTGCTTTTATAGTGCAGCATTGATGAAAAGAGAACAGAACTGTTACCCTGGCCATGTCCAAAGTTCACAAATTTAGCAGAAAGCTTTCTATTTCCTCTAAAACTCACTTCCTAATGCAATGTATGTCAGTGGACAAGCAAATATAGGAAAAGACTTGTGATATTAGAGGTGTATCAAGTGGCAATAATGATAATTTGCAAAAATTAAACAATGATGTTGACTTTGTAACTGCACTTTTGGAAAGAAAGCTAAAAAGAGATTGTTTTTCTAAAATGTTAAACCATGGATCCATCCATCCATCCATCCAACTTCTTCCACTTCTTCCACTTCGTCCAGGTCCCTCTCCCAATCCACCTCCTCCAGTTTATCCAGGGGAAGACCAAGACGTCTATCCCAGGGCCTCCTCCCGATAGGACGTGCCCAGAACATCTTACCCAGGAGGCATCATCCCTGTCAGATCTCTGAACTGCCTCAACTGGCTCCATTCAATGCGGTGCAGTAACAACTCTATACTGAACTCCTCTCAAATGACTAAACTCCTAACTCTAAGGGAGAGAACAGCCACACTTCAGAGAAAGCTCATTTCTGCCACTTTTGTCCACAATTGTGGTTCAGGAGGTAGACTGGGTCATTTACTGATCGGAAGGTTGGTAGTTCGACCCCACTCCACTCTCCCTGCCGTTTAAATACTGAAACTCCACCACGTAGGGCAGCAATCCTTACCCAGAATGGGCACTCCACCCTTTTCTGGCTGAGGACTATGGCCTCAGACTTGGAGGTGCTAATTCTTATTTGTGCCACTCCACTACAAGCTGGAGGCCATCACCTGATGAAGTCAACAGGACCGTATCGTCAAAGCAGAGATAAGAGTCAGAGGTCATCAAGGTGGAAGTCTTTGTACACCACCACAGAGGACTTTAAAGGAAATCAGTGTGTGAAAGAAGTGAAGACTTTCAGCTTTAAAACAAGGGGTATTACAAAACGTTTTGCAGTTTAATTCTTAGCTACCAGTCAGTGTTGTGTACATATCCAAAACAGAGGCTTGTTCTCAGTCGGTTCAAACATTTTTCAAACCTGCTCCTCTTGACAGCGCTATTATTAAAGACCACCAGAAGCAATATCTTACGATCTTCAGACAAGAGACCCGACCAAACCTTGAGGTAAGATTATTTTGTCACATCAATAAAAGTCAAGCTTGTGTTGTAAATTATAAACAACACCGTCCTGCAGGATCCTTGGCAGAAAAACTTACACACGAACTCATGTAATCAAATGATAATAAATTAATAGCAAGTCTGGGTTTCAGAAGAGCACTTAGGTGTTTTTGGAAAAAATGTTTTGGAAGAAAATGCCTTGCTGCTGTCACAAATCACCCCTGACACTCTTCTCCACCCTGCTCCACTCTTCTCCACTCTCGTCTTCACCTCTCTTGTGAACTGTCTGTTGCTTCAGATGTTTTACCCCAAGTGTTTAAAACTTCTCTATGCTCTACTCTTTGCACGTTAATCTATCTCAGTCTAATTTTAGGGTGTCAAAGCATGGCCCACAGGCTAATGGTGGCACTTGTTAATATATTATTCTAGTAAAAGATTTACAACTGTGTTTAACTCTAAGGATGAAGAATAAAGAAGTGTTTCTCTTCTGCTTCAACTCTTTTGTTTGAACCACCACAGCAGCTCCCCGAGCAACAGACATCCATGGATATTTATCCTCTGGTCATTGCATGCATCAGCCTCTGTAGATTCAATTACTGTGTTAAAATGTTCCTCAAAAGGTCCTTCTGAAAGTCTTCAGAGTACGTTTGTTTTGTAGAAATTAAAGATATTTCATATGGGAAACTGCCCTCAAACAAAACTTCATTCAACAGTGTGATTACTAACCATCTCAAATCAGGACCTGTGAGGGGTAAGTCTCTGTACACCATTTTCTTTATTTTTGGTTTGTTTGCTTGTTCTGACAAGTTTTGATCGATAGTTGGCCATTTTAACACCATGATTGAACCCACAGGCACTGAGGCTGCAGACACTTAACTAACTTCATTTATTTCTTCTTTATTCTGCAAAAGAGTTTTCAGCCATAGTTGGAAAAGTTTTATAATGTTTAAAGTTTTCAGATTCTTTTTAACAAGTTAAATTTTAGGTAGCACGATGTGTTATTGGAAGACGGGGTAAAGATCAGGAAAAATGGGCATTTAAAAAATAAATGATTATTTGTCATTTATATTTTAATGTCCTATTAGATTACCAAGTAACCCCAACTTTTGAGCACTAGTCTATACTTCGGTATAACAGACTTCTAAATTTGTGATTTGCTTTTTTTCCTAAATTTGGCACATCACAGAAATAATCACACGTCTGTCGTGTCCAGATTTAATTCAGGAATGATTTAGTGTGAATCCATTCCCAGCTGCAGAGATTGCACAGATTTTCAGTGGACTCGGTGAAAGCTAAGTGACCTTGACTAAAGCTTTTCATGTTGTGTAGAAAACATGGCTGGACAGAAGACAAAATATGGGCTTAAACTGCGTTATGAGATCTAATCATGTTCTCACATGGTATGATTACATGTACACACTGTATGTAGGGTCCTTCGTGCTTTTGCATATCAGCCTTCAGACTGCAGGGTTTAATTTTGCAAATCTTTTCTGTTTATCTGAGCTGATTTGAGCAGAACAGAAAAGCAAAACTTCAACTTTCTAAAAAGTAAATGAATAATTATAAAAGTTTGTTTGAAAGTTTGACTCAAAGCAAGCACTAAATTACCGATAACGCAATAGGCTACAATCCTTAGGGATTTCCTTCTAAGTACTGCCAGGAGAAATGCTGTACTAAACACTGCATTGGAGCTACTTATACACTATATAGGAAGCTGAATGATATCAATAATATGAGTAACTTTTGCAAGTGGAACCTGGTTAGCTTGCAAGTAAAGAAAGGAGGGACAGAAAATTAGCTGGTTAGCAATCATTTTGATTTCAAGATAAGAATGAAGAAATTTACCACCCCTAAAGCAATTTAATCATTCTCCTGGGCAAAAAATCAAAAATATAAAATCAAAATAAATTCCCACAGCTCTTTAACATTTATACCAATTATTAAGCTGAGAATACTCACTCCAGCAATAAGTGTCCCTTTCAGGCAAAACCTCAACATTAGCAGTGATATAAGACAAGATGTTTCCTATACCAGTCAAAACCTGAATCAAAGAAATCACAGCTGCCACTACACGAAAGCACAGCTTGCACCAGCAGATGTGACTTCACTTTCGGTGTCCAGCACCATTCAAGAGGGCAAACACGGCAAATATAATGGTCCCAGAAAAAAATCCTGGAAACCTTGACTGAGGTCAAATAGTCCAAAAGATTCCCCCCTACCACCTTTTCCTAATAACTATTCCTTAACTTTGATGAAAACCTTCATAAGGAATGGAACAGAGAAATTTATACAGACTTAGAGAAGGAAAACGCAGTGCACCAAGACTTTACTTAGACTAGGTTCTTTGATGTGACAGTGAATGTTATTGATGTGGGTCTGCTATGCTCAAACTTTGTCCCAAGTATAAATTACAAAGAGCACATTAAAAACTTAACTCCATGGGCTATGATGTTGTTTGATATCACTCACATACAAGAGGACAGTCCTAAAAATAACTTTTTATTTGTCAGTTTAAAGAAAAAGTCTATAAAACGAGATAAAATGCTTGTCACATTCTCATCCTGTCTGCGGATATTTTCTCTTCCCACTGGAGACATGATCAGTATAACTCCTGCCTTTTGATTAATGACAGTCTTAAAGGCTGGGCAGTAGAGCAATGTGCAAAACTAACGCAAAATGAATTATGATAAACCTTAAATTCATGGCAACCATTTTAATATAGATCATAATCTTTATAAAGCTTATTTATATAAGCTTTTAAGCTTATATAAGCTGATTTTATTACAGCAGCATGACACTCATAGTTCACCTTTGGGTTTATCAGCCTTTCATTGAAGGTTCATAACCTATCAGGATGTCACGGCACATGAAACAGAAAACACTGTTAATTAACATCTACACAATTTGTGCTGCTTCCCATGAATTATCTCATTTGATTTCCTTTAGTATTTAGAGACTCGCTCTGCAGAGTGAAAGCTTTTCACAGCCACATGTGTTAGCAAACCGGTGTGCATGAATGAATACGCAGGATAATTAAATCAGTTGCACCAGATGTTGATCCCTAATGCAGTCAGTATAATGGATGATCAAGGGAGCTAATTTTGGTATTTCCTCAAACACCTGTTGTCCGGGAAAAAGCAATGTTAGCATGAGCCGTGGAGCCACAATGGCCTCATTAATGCTTGAAACAAGCCAGATTTAAAGATTCTGTCCAGCTACACAAAGTTTTTCCAAGTTAGTGTTAGAAGATATCTGGTTTCTAACAGTTGTGCTTTGAGTGATTGTGACCTTTATGGCTGCTGTTGGCCTCATTCTCCCTCAGCTTCTTTATGCACTCCGCCTGGTCTCTCTCCACCTCCAGCAGGAAGTTACAGGTTGGATGTCGGCCGTCAACCTGCAGTGGAAGCAATAAAAAGAATACAAATTATGTATTAAATATTTAGGCTATGTCAACCTTAAAACAGTCTGAGAGTGTGAAGGAAATCAGGTGTCTATATCAACAAGTTGAAAACTGTTATACACTGTCTTTAACACATTTTCTTGCACAGGTGGCCACATCTATATTAACAGCTACCAAAGTACATTTTGGGATTTATTTGTTTTTGGGTTTTTTTACATTCATCTGAGAGAATTATGCTTTAATGGCAGACAATCCCCTCATGTGCACTGTGCACATGCAGTCAAGCTCATGCTCACCTCCTGCATATACACAATCCAGATCTGTAGGGAATGCTGCTTAAAATAAGAGGCCTGTAAATAAAACTACAAGGAGCAATGAGGACTCTGGCACCTTGGTAGACGTCACGCTCAAGCATGCTGTGGTTGAGGAGCAATGCCAGCGGATCGTGTTGCAGTAGAAGCATTTCATGCAGTCACTTTAATTAAATTTTATTTTAATTGACTGTTGCATAAATGAGTCATTTATCACTTTGTGTTCTCATTAGGCGTCTCTGGAGAGCTTCCAGTTATTATTTGTCATATTGCTTCATATCATGTCTGAAACCCACAATGAAAATGTTATGCAGTAAATCTTTATATTTTCACCAAAGATAACTTCCTGTTGCCACTAGGTGGCACCATGACTACGACTAAAGGTCGACTCGTAGATTTGTCTCTTGACTTTTGACCTGCTGCTGTGAAAAGTCAAAGTTTTGCAGTTTAGCATTGTAAGTGTCTTTAGACTAAAGTGACCAGAGATCATGACGATCAGATTGAACCCCCAGGAGGAGACTTTTAAAGTAGAAGGCCTAAAAATGCTGAAAATATTGCATCTTTAATTCTTAAATGAGAGAATTGGCTCCAGGAGACTTTCCTGTCTTGGGTCATTACATGATGCTATGAAATTTCAAATATATTGAGAAATTCATACGTACATTTAATACAAAGCAGCTTCATTGAAATATTGTAGGTGGTACTGTAGAGTCATCTTCCCACACTCACACGTGACAGCCATTAAATATAAAACCTTTGACTATGTAGGACATGTGTGCCAAGTTTCATGACTTCTCAAGCTTTTCCATACTCTTCCTGTGGTCAGTGCAAAGTGTGCCCCATGTGTGCCTTTAAATAAAAACTCCCAGTTTTCCCAATAAAGCATTATCAAGATCTGAACTTTATTTAGACTGAACGACTTATGTTTCTGGATTAATTCTGTAAACTTCTCACTTAAACTCAGTTTTACTGCAAAAACACCAAGAGGAGTGTGCAAAAGGGAATGATGTATTATATTAAGGAAACATAAGTCCATCCATCTATTTTCCTAACTGCTTATCCAGTTGGGGGTTGCAATGGCGCTGGAGCCTGTCCAGCAATAATCCACCCTAACATAAAATAGGATGGTAGCATAAAATCTGTGTGCAGAGTTCAGAAGAAAGTCCTTAAACAACACTGCCAAAAACTGATATTATGCCAAACCATCTGCAACATTTATTTTACACGTGTTTGCATTTTTCTTTACGTTTGTTATGGGTGGAAGAAAGCGTTAGAAGCTCGTACACAGAGGAAAGCAAGGGTTATGATAGACAGATGAATAGAAGGTCAAGATAAGCTGCTTAAACCAACCAGCCAGCACTCCCTCTCTTAATATTTGTGTGTGTTTAAACAGAGGAGAGGCAGATGAATCAACAGCGCGTAAATCCTGAGGAGGAAATTGTGATCGAGCCAAACGGCACAAGACAAATGAATAACCATCTTCTATAATTTAAGTCATAATAGCTCCTGTAATCAAACATGTTCTGCACTGTGTCTGATGCAATTTCAGCAGTATTACAGACTCATGTAAACTCCACAGCCTCGTAACATCGGTACTGCAGTTACACGAGTAAAGTTCTTGCATCAACAACACAGAAAAACTACCATTAACACTAATTTATTGCTTTTACTAAATCAGCACAAATTAAACCCTAAAATTTTAAGAAGTATGAGAATTTTTATTCATAAATTCTGACCAGCTTCTTTAATCACTTTGAATATAGATTTACCTCAGGGTAAAATATCCAATTCAAGTATTTTCCGTACTTTGTGTCATTTCTCTTATTTTTCTCTTTCATGGGACCAACAGTTTTTTAAACAGCTCCCAATGTCCCGTCCTTCACTCAGTCAAAATCTCCCATAGAAGCTGCAGCTCTTTATCCCCTGGCATGAAGCAACGCTTGGCATCATCCAGACAGCACACAAAAGCATGCACACAGACTTACACAACTATGAGCCTGGAGTGGCAGCTGAACTGCGATTTGAAGCATCAAACACAGAATATAATCTAAATGTGAGTAATAGATTATTATTCAAAAACAAACTCAGAGTTCCTCAACAGACTCTGTCAAACCAGATTAGCTGAGATGAACACAGCTAACGTGGGAATGACGGACGTGTTTCAGAAAGTCGTCAGGCAGTGTGACTAAAACCCAACACTTCTATTTACTGGACACATGTGAGGTCAGACACACACAGAAACATTTGATATGTATATAAAGGTGGAAACCAATAAAAGCTGTACAAAACATAATAAAAGCTTGAGTATTTCCATCAGCATGTACTATTTTTGTCTTTGACAGTTAGGAAGGATCTTGTAACTTTTGAAAGAAGGATCTACTTCTGATTGCTACAGTGCCAGACAGGACAGGCAAAAAAAGGGAGGCTCTTACACCTCATGAATAACCAAATATATCAGAAAACACAAACAGAAATCTTTACAGTAGACAGTTAAAAACATTCCCACACTCGTGCTGATGAGTCCAAAAAAGGAAGAAAAAAGTCCATGAGAGACGAAACCTTCAGAACTGACTTGGGTAAAGGTTTAACATCTTTTATTTGACTATGTATCTTTGTAATGTTTTTATATTACATATAACTAACTATATAACTCCCCTCTTCTACAGAAGTCTTTAAAAAAAATGCACTGTGTCTAGCAAATCCACATCCAACATTATGTTAATTTTGCAAATCATGGTTCCATGCAAACACACAATCAAGCAGGATATGATGAAGGGTGAGGCTAGCTTGGTACTGCATGAGCTTGCAGTGTCTCTCAGTAAGCTCTACATTACAGCGGGTTATTTAATCATTCCAAATACCAAGATGGCAACAGTGACAAGGCTCAGCTTGAAGCTTCTAGATGCACACTAACTAATGGGTGATATCAGGCAGCACATCATTTCCTTTTTCATCAGAGCCTTTTTGCTTGCCAGCAGTTGTTTAGGTAATGGATAAACTCGAAGAAATGGATATACACCAGACTGAACTGTTGTTACAGCAGCCAGCAAAACTGTCACCTATTTACATCTGAAAAAATTATTTTATGTCCGGATGGAGACATGGTTTTGGTTTGGTCTTGTTCGGTTTGCCTCTCACCCACTCAGGTAAGTCGATTTGTGTCAGATGTTGCTTTTATGTGCTCCAACCAGAACTGTTTTTTCTTCCTTTTCAGTAGTCTGCCAATGCTTTTCTCTCTGCTTTTTCATCTTCCTCTGCTGAAGACATCTTAAAGGTACAGTAGGTAAAATCTCACCACTAGATGTTAGTAGATTGCAGTCAACTCAATTCGATGGCATGTCTAATCTGCTGACGATAAGTAATGACAACAATATCGGCATGTTTATGCACATACATCAGAGGCGATTAGGCGAGCTCAGCCTCTGTATTAAAGAAACATGGTGACTTCCACAAACCGGCAGCTGCTCCAGTGTATTTCTCATTTCTTTCTTTTTTTTAAGTTTATGAATGTGCGTCAGTTTGTTGGAAGACATAACTACACACTAATCAATGCATATTTATGACTACAATAAATAAACAGTAACCAACTTACTGTAGCTTTAAGGTCCTTGTTCCCACACCTGTCTGAGAGCTGTGTATTCACATGCAGCATGAATAACATCCTTTACAGCTCAGATGACATATTCATTGTAGTTACTCCAGACAGTTCAAATGCTCCATGTTACAGAAGTTCAACCTGTATGTCGGACAAGTGCTGAAAATAAAAACTCCCCTGGATGGACGGGGAACACAGTGACACCTTGGAAATTTTCATGTCAATTTCAGGCTAAGTGCTTGTGACCTTCATTGCAGGGCATGTCAAATCCAATAGCACACCATTTGCTCACTCACTTACTCAGCAGGCCGGAAAGTATACAACAACTAGACAGCGCGACACAAAGACGTCGAATTGATGAGTCTACCGCGATGAAGATACAGCAGAGTCTGGACATGCTGGGCAGCCAGAGACAGAAAACAATAGGTGCACGTGGTTTAACATTTCCAACATGTACCACAAATGGACCGTACATCACATGGTGTGTTATCTTTAAAGGTTTGCAGCATTTTTTACATTTCTTTAGGACAAACTTAAAAGAAATTAGACAAACACTCAAGGTCTGAAAAGAGAGGCCAGTGCTAAAGTGTCTTAAACCTGTGTTTTACCCCTTTTCCTGCTTTAATCATGTTTCTTGACACACATCTGCAGCAAATCAATTTTTTTCTTCCATTTTTTCCTTTGATTCCGTTTCCTGCCTTTTAAGATGTAAGTGACATTTAGTTAGTTTGTATATCCCATTAGCCTTTTTGGCTAAAAGCACATATGTAAACAGCATAAAAATAGAGGAAATCAGAGATAAAGAACCAGGCAAATATGACTTAATACTGTTTTATCTTTGCAACTGATATTGGGGCACCTACATCCACAAATTAAGGAATGAGAATGAGGTCAGGTGTGACTGAGTGATCTCTCGCTAGCATACACTTTACTCTTCCTACTGGAAGTGAGAAATAAACTCCTCCGTGTTTCCCTCAGTCTCTCTCGTCTCTCTGCCAGTGTGCAGAGCTGAACATACTGTAGGCAGTTTTGTTGTAAATTTTGGTCCACTGCACACTGATTACTGTTAAAGCCAGTGGATACATGCGCTACATGAATCAAGTGCAACTTAAGATAAGATAAGATGAGATAAAATTATTCCTCTAGAAGAAAATCAGTAGGAGAAAATTGATTCGTCTGATACTGCATCGACAGCAGAAAATGTTAAACATCCCAATAAAACCCTTAAATAGGCAGACTTTAGTAAAGTGTGCCAGCTATCTTCATTAACCTGATCACCCTGTGTGTGTGTGTATATAAAGTGCTGTCTTGCCTTTACCCTTTGTCGTGATGTGTGTTATCCTCCCTGGTGTGAATTCTCCATCTGTTTCTTCTGTGACTTCTTGTTTTGGGCTTCATGTTTTTGGAATTTATGCAAAAAAAAGTCTCTTCTTATGATAATTCACTGGTTCCTCCTAACAATGCAGTTCTTTTGCTGATTAGTCGTCAACACAAGCCAGTCTGTTTTTGGTGCTTATTAGTTTTCCTGGTATTTGAACGTCTGTAGGAAATCTCATGCCACCCATCTCATAGCTGCGGTAACGTGTCAGTAAAAGCTCAAATTGAAAATGTAGGGCTGGTGGAGTGAGAACAAGGCAGAGAATCTGGTGCCAACCCATTAAATTGATAGATACATATAATATAAAATGAAACCTTTCTCCTTTTATGTGTATTTCACTGAGATTGGAAATGTTACGATTTAGCAATGTAAAACACTGAACTAAACTAAGCCCTGGTGACCTGTTGTACGTTCACTAAATCTCAGGGCAATCTCACAAATGTCTCATGAAATATTTGGTCTGAACCAAATGACACCACTATTTTAGCTAAAACAAACAACTTGTGTTATAGTAGATGTACTAATTGGTGCGATGACAGCTGCTTCTCCACCAAGCCGCCTCCAGCATGATGGAGATCCAGAATCTGCTCTAATCTGTAGATGATAATGACTAACTCAAGTTAGGGCAGCCAAAGGAAATGCAAACAAGGGCATTCAACACACAGCTCTGCAAACAGTAAACAAAATGCTGAGGTAGTGTCTGAAATTTTCATAGGATGTTTGATTTTTCTCCCACAGGTTTGATAATCTCTGGATTGTCCTAGCGAGGACCTTAAATCTGCAGATCATGGTTGATGAACCCATTTTATTCAAGAGAAAAAGAATTCTGTCCTTTTTGATGTTCTTTCAGCAAAAAGACCAATGAGAAAGTACAAACAAGCACAAGGAAGTGTTTGAAGGAAAACAAAAAAAAGAATGCAGAAAAACTTCTGTATATAAGTTCTGGCATAAATAAAAAGCAAAACAAATAACAGCAAGTGAATTTTTATTAAAAGTCTCTTTTTAGTTAATGACAGAGCTATATAAATGCCAGTGAATCAGTCTTATCAGCTCTTTTTCCTAATGTGTTTTCGTGCTCTGGCTTCAATCAGCAGTGATGCACACCACTAGTTGGCCACCATCAAATGAGCTTGATGCCCTGAGTTTACCTTTACTCAATTTGATTTTATGGCAGAGGTTGGCCCAAGGAACGAGCGGTATTAAGAGCTGCAGTGACAAAGAAAAGAAAAAAAGACTAATGAAGTATGAGAAACTCCCAGAATCAGCAGCAGAAACTCCCCAGCCGGCTGTAGTAAATACAGCGGGGGAAATAATTATTTGATCCCCTGCTGAACTGGCAAGTTTGCTCGTTTGCAAAAGAAATAAACACTCTCTAATTTATTTGGTCGTTTCAATTCAACCAAAAATCCAGAAAAAACACATTGAATAAATGTTATAAAGTAATTTGCACGTCATTGCAAGCAAACATGACTTAGTACTTGGTGGAGAAACCCTTTCTGCAAGCACAGCAGTTAGATGTTTCTTGTAGTTCGTCAACTGGTTTGCACGTCTCTCAGGGGGGATTTTGGCCCACTCCTCTTTACAGCAACTCTAAATCCTTTAGTTTTTTTGGCAACTCAAGGTTTTAGCTTCTTTCACAGAAGAAAGAATATAGAACTGAGGTCTGAAGACTGTCTAGTGCACTCCATGACCTTAATGAGCCTCTTCTTTAGCCACTTCTTTGCTGCCTTTTTGTGTTACTGTCATATGGGAAGAGCCATGTATCATCTTTTCATTGTCAGGGGGTTCTTGTCGAAGATTTTACAGTACATGGTCCTGTCCAGTGGCCCCTTAAAGTCATCCTACTCCCTTAGCAGAAAAAGAAGCTCCAAAGCATAATGTTTCCACCTCCATGCTTTGGGATGGTGTTCTTTGGATCATACTCATTATTCTTCCTTCAAACACGTTGGGTCGAAGATGCCTGAGAATTCAATTTTGGTTTCACCTGACCACAGCCCTTTCTCCTACACCTTCTTTTAATAATTTAGATGCTTTTTAAGCAAATTTAAGATCGTCCTGTACATATTTCTTCTTGAGCTGGAGGACCTTGTATGCGCTGCAAGATTTCAGTCCATTAGGGCGTAATGTGTTGCCAATTGTTTAACTGCCTTCAGCTCATTAACAAGCTCGTGATCATTATCACCCAGTGAAGTAAGATCTTGCATGGATGCCGAACAGAGGATAACTGAGGATCATTTTATATTTCTGCCATTTCTAAATAATAAAACCAACATTTTTCACTTTCTCATCAAGCTTCTTGCTGATGGTCTTGTAGCCCATTCTAGCCATGTGCATGTCTACAGTCTTCTCCCTGATCCCCCTTGATGGCTGTTTGGTCTTTGCCCATACAGCCATCTGTATGGAGAGGTTGTACTGGAAGAAATTAATTCTGTGGAGAAGTGTGCTTTATATGCAGCTTCATCTGTGATTGATTGATTGATTGCAATATATGTGTCACATGGGCAAAAGCAATCCGTGGGAACTGGAATTCAGGCTGGGTTGTAAGAATGCAAATACGTATTTCAGAGGATGAAATGCAAGTCAGTTTGCAACTTATGTAATTTGTTTTTTTTTCTGGATCTTTGGTTGATTTTCTGTCTCTCTGCATTAAAATTAAACTATGATAAAAATTAGAGAATTTCATTTCTTCATAAGTGAGCCACTTACAAACTCAGCAGGGGATCAAATAATTATTTCCCCCACTACATCAACTACTAAACACATGTAGATAAGCAGAAAGTCAAGACGATTTAAAACAATGTACTAAGTGTGTTATCACATGACTCCTCCCTGTCCATTCTGCAACATGGAAACATGGAGAAAAATTCAAACACTGAGCAAAATGCACAACCCAAGCAGCTTGTGCCAAATAACAATACCGTGTCCCTTGGTTGGACATATTTTTTGCTTTAGTAAAGACAACATTGAACAAAAAGACGAAAACAGAAAACTCTGGTAAAAATAGTTCCACGACCAAAGGTAATACCACCAGTTTTTGCCACACTTGGAGCACAACCCGGTAACAGAAAAAAAAATCCCAGCTTGTGAACTATGAGCCTGAAGTCTCGAGGTGAAAATGTGATAAGCTCACAAAGGTGGTTGAGAATGACCGAGCTAAGATCCTGTGGGACTTCCAGATACAGACAGACAAACTGGTGATGGCTAACCAACCGGACATAGAAGTGATGGAGCAGCAGTGGATGACGGCTGGTTTCAAACCCTCTGTAACAGTACTGTGTATCAGGACTGTTCTTCATGCTGCTTTGGACGTCAAAAATAGCTTTTACTTACCTATTCTTTTAAATTTTAAAATATCTTTCACTTGGCAAATGTGTGCAACTAATGTCTAAATAAGTAGCTGTACAAGGAAAAAAAATTCCTGAACTGATGATTTCATGCCATTACGTATGTCTTCAGATGGAGATGATTTATGTCCAAAGGCAGGAAATACGTAAGTGGGTACATTTTTACCAAAGGATATAGAAAAGGCGACAAAACTAAAAATGTCTTCAAAATAATCCTCATATGTGTATTTCTGAAATCTTGCCCACTGATGTCTTGATGCACTCTCTCGCCAACTGTGTGCTTTCTGTCATGAAATTATAAAAAATCATCAGCGCAGTTTAAAAAGGTGAAACGCTGAAGAAGAAAATTAGCATTTCCCCTGATAATGTGTCAGGTGATAAGCAGGAAATCATGATTAAAACAGAAACATCAAAAGGAAAAAGATTTAAAAAGTCAGCTAGAACAAAAACACTTAAAATCATCAGAATGACTGGATTACAGTTTCATTCTCTTGAGAACTGTTGTAATGCTTTCTGTATTTGTAAAACCACCTATCACTTTCATACCAACAACACCAAAAGTATTTTTTAAATAAAGCACTAACTGCTAAGTGTGGGTTTGTTGAGCACAGATTTTGTAATCACTTTTATAATCACTTTTTTCCTGGTAGTTTTTTGGTTGACACTTGGAGTCCAGCCCTTCCTCACTCCAGGAGACTAGTTCCAGGACCCAAGCTGTAAGTTGAGATGAGCCTGGCTACTTTCTACACAAACTCCGACTTCTTCCACACCAGGAAGGTAACATCTCTTATCTCTAAAGCAAGTCTGAAAGCTTGAATTCAACCTGCACTTTCATTAACTGTCTGATCCACAATAAACTCAACACTATAAAATGCAGCAACCCTTATTATAGTTTGAATAAAGATTAAAGTTATAATTATCTGTCAATTCATCACTATGACAAAACCCTTTCATGCTGTCAAACTGTTTTCAAAATATTATTTAGTACATTGTTACTAAAGACATTAATTATTGTTTATTTATTCATTGTGCATTGGTTGGCTGAGCGGAACATTGTTACTATCCCCTTTAAATAGCTACAGGTCCACAATATGCTGTCAGAACAGGTCTTAGTGGGCCAGGAATGAACTCTATCAGCTTTTCCACCTACATGAAGTTGCTGCTTCTGCGTAACGACCAGGTTTTATGTCTTGCCACCAAAAAACAGGTGCCTGTTTCAGAAAGTAAGCACCACAAATCTACCAAAAGTTCGGAACCACCGACAGAAGTGGCTTAGCAAAGGCTGGGAGATGCTGAATAAATATTCTGTCTGTCATCATTTTCTTTTCTCAGCTTCGGCTAATGAAGGGAATTTACAGTGGGATGCAAAAGTTTGGGCAACCTTGTTAATAGTCATTATTTTCCTGTATAAATCGTTGGTTGTTACGATAGAAAATGTCAGTTAAATATATCATATAGGAGACACACACAGTGATATTTGAGAAGTGAAATGAAGTTTACTGGATTTACAGAAAGTGTGCAATAATTGTTTAAACAAAATCAGGCAGGTGCATTAATTTGGGCACTGTTGCCATTTTATTGATTCCAAAACCTGTAGAGCTAATTATTGGAACTCAAATTGGCTTGGTAAGCTCAGTGACCCCTGACCTACATACACAGGTGAATCCAATAATGAGAAAGAGTATTTAAGGGGGTCAATTGTAAGTTTCCCTCCTCTTCTAATTTTCTCTGAAGAGTAGCAACATGGGGGTCTCAAAACAACTCTCAAATGACCTGAAGACAAAGATTGTCCACCATCATGGTTTAGGGGAAGGATACAGAAAGCTGTCTCAGAGGTTTAAGCTG
>VUQG01030684.1:0-13607 GCA_015106755.1 Etia nguti | reverse complement strand
TATATATATATATATATGTATATATACATATATGGTATACTTATTCAGTAATGCGCATACATTCTTATATTTGTACATATATTTGTTCTTATAATTCTCATATTCCTATTCTCATATTTTGCTTTGTTTCTTATATTTCTTGTATTCTGCACACCTCTGTTGCTTGTGAAGCTTGCACACAAGAATGTCACTCACATGTGCTGTACCAGTGTACCAGTAATGTGACGTGACAATAAAAGTGATTTGATTTGATTTGATTTGTTTTCTCAGTCGGATTTACTTCTCATTAAAAAAAAGTTAGTGATGACACATTAACAATATCTATTGTAGGTGTAGTTAAGAGATGATGTTTGTTGATGATGTTCTTAAAGATCTAGGGAAGTCACTATTCATAACATCCTTATTTTACCCGAACCTTTGCACAGTACAGATAAACTCTCCTTATGTTGCATGCTGCTCTTTGGTTCAGGCTCCTGTGGACAACATTTGTACAAAGCACATATGTTTTCATCCATATGAATTCATATTTCTATAATAATGGTGATATCTTTCTTGCTGAGGAGGATCACAACTCTTGCATATTTACTAGTTAAATACGTTGCTCTAAAATACATTCTTTTCAGCTCAGACCATCATCTGAAGGATTTAACAGTGGTATTTTTTAATGTATCACAGTCTGTAACAAAGCACCTCTATTCTACAAACAACACCAGATATTACAAGTCATCAACACTGGATAACAACATATGTTCTGAGTCATGAAACTAACTGCTCGGTTCAGAGAGTAAAAAAAAAAAGTTTTCTGTTTAAATGAAATCTGATTGGTTTGTAAATGATTTTTAAAGATAAAACTAAATATCAAAATATTTTCTGTAAGCCACAAGAACAATAGAAAACCTGTGAGTTACCCAAAATATTTGTTAAAGTGATGGCGAATATCACTCAGCTTCAAGCTTACAGCCAATTAGCCCCATGACGCAGTGCTTTAGGGAGGACGTCTGAGGCTGCACATCACCACAGAGTCCCACACAACATCTCCAGTAAATTCTCACTTTAATTTACTCCTATTAGTAAACTTTATCATCAACTTTGCTGGTGATTTTAACAATTGCTAGCACTGAACCCCCACGTGGTTATTGTTTGCTTTCTTCAAACTGAAAAAATGATGAGTGAGGAATCACTATTGAACTACAAGTTCAATAACTTACATATTCTTACATGTTGTGATTGCACAGTGTTTAAAGGGGATCAAGTGATTTTAGTCATGTTTTTTTAACACAACATGGGGAAAAAGTGGCTGCTCATATTTCAGCTTCAAGCTCTCTTTCCAAACATATCTGCCAAAAATATAATTCAGTCAGGACAAAGTTAGTGAAAGAAAATTGATGTATTAAGGACCTTAGTGCACCAAAACACTGATAAAACGGTAATAAATGGACTGATTCTTATATAACACTGAGTGATGTAATGGGATACATACAATCTCTTTGCAATAGACGGCAAACCGTCATAAATTGTCAAAAATATGCTGCCGCTGGCTACATACTTCACATTAGCTGCTTACATTCAGAGTCCAACAAGAAACTCATAGATCTGAAAATTCTGAAATTCCTTTATAAATAGTTGCTACAGAACAGATATTTATCTGTAAAGTGACATAGGCACTTTTATATGGGAGAGCAACCAGAATATAACCAGATGGCAACCAATTGAGCCAAGTCCCCTACTTCAAAGAGACAGGTTGCAGACCAGCCTGCAGACCGATGCAGACTGATTGTAACATGTTGTCTAAGTTTATAATTCAGACACCAGTTATTTGCAAACCTTAGCCAATCTGCCAGACTGCAGTTGTTTGGAGACTGGTTGTTTCCCACATGTCCGACTTGCTTTAACATCTGAGCAACAGCTGGTGGTAGAATGGGCCATCTACCAATCAGAAGGTTGGGGGTTCGATTTCCAGCTCCTCCAGCCCATGTGTCAAAGATTCCTCAGGCAAGATACTGAACCCTGAGTTGCCCCTCGTCAGAGTGCGAATGTCAGATAAGAAACATCTTTAGATATAGATAAAAGCACTGTATGAGTGTGGCTGTGACTGGGTGAATAAGACTTGTAGTAGAAGTGCTCAAATTGGGTAGAAAGGTGCTATATTAGTACCCGTCCATTTATCATTTACCAAGCAGGCAACCTGTGCAGTCACCTTGCTTGTTGAAAGTGGTCGATTAGAGGCTGAGGGTTTTGCACATTCAAAATCAACCAGCTGGTTGCCTTAACTCTTGGCAATGTCGCCAACATTCATTGCAATCAATGGGCAACCAACAATTTTTTGTAGTTACAAAGGATGTATGTATATTTTTCAACTTTTTTAGGTTACAAAGCCAATTTCTTCTAGCTACTTTCTGTGCGTAAAAATCAGTGGAATTCCCCTTTAAACTGAAATCTATATTTTCAGAGGAAATACCAGCTTTCTCCCCAAAAAAACAGAAATGTTATTTTGAGCAAGTAATCATTTTTAAATAGTGGCCACAGCCAACAACCATAATCATAACACCATTAAGTTATTTGCCCTGGAGCAGATAACAGCAGGAAACTAAAGTTAGCACATTTCACATTCACAGTTTGTTCTATGCTGTTCGTTCCTACATAAACATCTAGCACAACAAGGCACAACGAGAGTAATGCTGCATTTGTAATAAAGCGACTGACTGCAATGCTGTGGCGAGAGGTTTGCTGTGCTACAGCAACACTGCATCACACTGAATTCAGTTTCCCTGTTAGAAAAATGTAAATATGAATTTGGCCCTGCATCATTATTCATGAGTTTTGAAGGTACCTCCACCTCTTTAATTGCTGCATTTTAGAGAAACCGAACCACATGCAAAGAAATGCATGTTGGGTACTTTGGGGGGGCTGGGAGATTTCAGCACTGGTCTAAAGGGGCTGTATCACAAATATAATCAATTTGTCTGGTAAAGGTTGACATGTTTCATGTTTTAGCACTTTTAGTGAATTGTCATCCACATTGATGGTATCTCTCTCTCTCTCTGTGTTGTTTTACTTCAGATGTTGTGCAAATTGTGATTAGTACCATTTTTAGAACTTGTTTTCTGTTCC
The DNA here is from genome assembly GCA_015106755.1 of Etia nguti. Classification (NCBI taxonomy): domain Eukaryota; kingdom Metazoa; phylum Chordata; class Actinopteri; order Cichliformes; family Cichlidae; genus Etia; species Etia nguti. Next base: position 10,496 of record VUQG01030684.1, on the reverse strand, counting down.
GCTTGTGTGACTTTATTTTAGTTCTTCAAACTGTCTCAGTATTGTCTTCCTCCTCCCTAGATATATCTGTGGTTTAATTTGATATCATGTTCACTTCATATTGTTTCACTTCATTTGTGGATGTTCTAAGGTTACCCTGTAATTATAACAGCTTCCATTTTATTTCACAGGTGCACACTTTCTCCTCAGCTGGAAAATCATCAGTTGCCAGAGGCAGCTGATTAGAGCCTTTGTGATACTGATTCATCCACGATCACCAGTGTGAGCCTCGACAATCTAACATTCACACCTACTCCACACAGTAATTGGCTTAAGTGTGTGGGGGCGTGCAAGAAAGCAGCTTTTTTTTTTTTTTACTTTTGTCTCCTGTGATGCAAAGTAGTTTTTTTTTTAGCATAACTCCAGCTTTTAGCACATTATGAGATACACGCTCCATCTTGTCAGTGGCCACTATGATCAAAGAGGCATTACTGACATCAATCACCAAGACTAACCACTGATTGGAAAATATTTGTAATTACTTTCTAATGAATAGAAAGCACTACAGCACATTAGAATGAGATTATTAAATGGCATTTGTGCTTTTTTCATTCATCATTTTATGCCACCTAACTGTTTTAGAAGTGTCATAGTATTACTGAGTTTGAGGTAGTTGACCAGTAGCTTCCAGTATGAATAGTTTTCTGATTTTGCCTACATTTGTACATTTGCATGATGCGGAGGTAGCTTTTTGATTGTTCTTTGAAGGCAGTTTTTCAGTAACCGCTGGATGTTTTCCTTTAAAATATCCACTACGCATGTTTATTAAGAGGTGTAAAACTAATACACTGATGTTCCATGAAGTGTTTTAGATATTTTGTGGTGTAGTTTGTCATTCATCAGCATTCACTGACTCCAATGCAGCACGAAGTCACCCGTTATGCTACACTTTTCATGCGATCTGTGAAGATAATGTAATGTTTTTATTCTCATGTATTGTTTACACAAAACCCTAGGCTACATGGAACAAATTTAAAATCACAAGATGCAAAGCCGAGCTATATTAACTGCCAGATGACTGAATACAAAGGCTAACACAATATCTAATCTATCTTAGTTTATCTTCTGATATTTTTCAGGGGTGTTTTTATTAATAAGGGTTACAGTGGTTTGTTTATACATGTTAATTTTCACTCTAGTTGTTTTATTTTCTGTTATATTCCATGAGTAATATTTGGCTGTTGTGCCATATCAGTTTTGGGATAGACAGGTTAAATGTACAAAGACAGTGTAAAGAAAGAGCTGAAAAACTTTTTTGTAACAAAAATTTCTTTGTGTCCTTGGCACAAAGGCTGGATAATGAGATAAACAGACAGAAAAAAGACTATTGGTCTAATTCCTATTTTAAATAAATAGAGACCAAATACTGAACAAGCCCCATGATGACGAAGCTCCTGCATGGATCTTTAATTAGGTCTTTATATTTAGCTTCTATAAATACTGCCATTGTTATCTTTTGGTGTGGTCACACTTCTTTGTGGCTCCACACGTGATCAGCCATTTTTTTTTGGTAGCAGGGAGAGGCGAGATGACAGGACCTGCTTACATTATTGGATGTTTGTGGTTCAGATTCAGGAAAATAATATGAAAGTGACCAATAAAGTCAGATTGTCTTTGGTTTATGGACCGGGATAAGTTCTACTGTTCTTTTTTCATTTCAACTCCTAAAAGCATCTTTTAATTGTAGAAAAATAACGTGTGTACTGTATAACCATCAGAACCACATTTAACCTCCGACATCAGATAGTTAATGACGGTCTCCTCCATGGGGTGGTAGTATAACAATGCAACACAGTATGGCTTTGTTTCGGTTTTCTCTTGCTAGCACTGTAATTATTCAGTTATCCCACACCTGATACGGTGAAACTGCCAGTGAACTAACTTTTTCTGATTCTTCTTCATTACTGCTTTTCTTATTGACAGCTGTCATTTCTAACTCTTGTTCCGAAAGCGCCCTTCCCGAGTGGACCACCGCACACTCGACTCTCGCACTCCTATTCACCTCAGCCGTGTCATTCAATTTGTTGTCATTATGGACTCGATTTCTTAGTCCCAACACAAAGTGGTTGTGATTAACAACTTCTCTAGAAACAGTACCTTCACAAGGTGCTTGCACAGACCTTCTTTTCCTCCTCCACCCAACAATTCTGCTCCACAGCTGGCTCTGCACAAGGCAACAAAAAGGCCTGGACTTGCATATCGCCTCGAAGCCCCTCTTAAAGTTCTCATTGTAGTAGCCATAGATGATGGGGTTGACGCTGGAGTTCGAGAAAGCCAGCCAGTGTGCGAAGGGGAAGATGTAGCTGGTCAGAAGGTCCAGCTGGTTCCCATCTAAGTCTGCATAGTCTGTTATCATCATGAGGGTCCAGAGAGGCAACCAGGACAGCATGAAAAGCAAAGCCACCACAATGAGCATCTTTATCACCTTTATCTTTTTCCTCGATACCCTCAGATGACCGTGTCTCCTGCTTCCTACCTGGACAGTAGCATTGGCCAGGTGCGGCTCCTTGTTTGCAAACACAGAAGAACACAGTTTGACTCCGATGCTTATGTACATCAGGGAGATTACTGTGAGGGGCAGCAGGTAGATGTGCGCAAACAAAACCACTGTGTAGACCTTTCTCATCCGAGGGTTGGCAAAGTTTTCGTAGCAGGTGTACAAGGGCAATGTGTGATTGAAGTTGTTATTATATATCATGTAATGGAAAGGGACTTTCTCCACAGTCAGAGCAACTGCAGCAGGACACATGAAAGCCACGGCTAACACCCAGATTGAGACGATGGCTAATTTGGCAACAAACACTGTCAGCTTGGGTTGTAGTGGGTACACTATACAGCGAAACCTGCAGTGGACAAGGAAAGAAAAGAAGAGCATTGTTATGAATTAATGAAGTAAACTCGTAGGTTTTTATTAAGAAGAGATAAATATCATTACTTGTTCAATTTACATTTTTAACCCTGTGAGATAAACCCATTACATCACAACTGTTTTAGAGAAAGAAGAAAAGAAAAAATGTAAATTGTTTCCGATGTGTCATTTCGATGTAAAAAGTCTGTGGTTTTGCATCGATTCCACTGAATTTTTTTCACATTTGTCAAAAAGCAATTGCAGGTATGAAATGATTTTCTAGAGGTAGAGCGTGCAATACTTTCAACTTCTGGCCAACCACTTTCTATTCCAAGGTAGTAGGCATCCTGTCTCAGACACTTGCGGTCTGACTTTCACCAACTGCAGTCTTTGTCAAACTGACGAAGGTTTGCAAATAATTCATTTTTAATTTAAAAACACAGACAGATTGTGCATTGCATTTGCAAATTTTGGATTTAGGATGTGCAAAAGAGCACAAGTCGTCTAAGACAGATTTCTCTGCAATATGGGACCCGACTTAACTGGCTGCCTACTGGTTGCATTCTGGTTATTTCTATATAAAATCAAGATTTTCTTGAAAGGAGTGTCCATACAATACTGCAGTTAAATTGCTTTCCTGCACTTTTCATATCTATGAGATTCTGGTTGGATCCTGGTCGGAGTAGCTAATTTGAATTTCTGTGTAGGTAGATGACAACAGATTTGGAACAGGCAACAATAAAATTTGAATTTTTGCTCATTTATAACAGTTGATTGATGTATTATCACAAACAGATTGCATGTAATTTCCAACTTAACCCCATTCAGTCACAGACTGATATCAGACTGACTGCATCTTCTTGCCTTTGTTGTCGTCTTGATGCACCAAAGTCACGCTGAAGATGACAAGTGAAAATGAGTGGATGCAGATCTGATCTCCATTTTCAAAAAATAATTTCAAAGGCAATAAGATCACAAGTTCACTGCACACCCATGCATAAATGTTGGTTGTGGGTAGGGCTGTCTGGACTGTCCAACTCAGATGTAAATGTCTCAGCAAAACCAACCCCCAGTTCCAAAGGTGTATATTTGTCCATAAGTCAGTATACAGTTACCTGCTAAAATGAATGTAATATCATTTTCAGCAGCCTTAAGTGCACTTGTCCGCTGCTGTTAGTAAATATTATTGTGCTAAACTGATATAGGAATAGAGCAAACATTGTGCCTCTAATATTATTAGAATTTTTATATATTTGGCCATTAATTATTTCTCTGTTAATCTGCTTATTTTATTGTGTTATATTCCATCAAGTATTAAAAAACAATGTGCACTTACCTTTCAACAGCAATAGCCACCAGGGTGAAGACTGATGCAGACACTGACACGCCTTGCACAAAGCCGCTCATCTTGCACACAGTGTTGGAGAAGGGCCAACCTGTTAAGAAAGTGACATCTTTGGCAATACAAGCAAATAACTGTCACGGTGATTTTAGAAATCCTTAACATCAGTTTGATTATATTGCTGCAGGAAGAACATTGAGGTCAGCAAACAGTTTTAGGACTCCACGCTCTACAGTGTTGGACAATGCCGTGTCTTTGTTGTTGAACAACAGTAGACACACAAATTGAGAATTGGCATTTAGAATGGAAGATGACGTATCCGTTCACATTTTTCTTCCTTCCGCTTCACAGTGATTGTTTCATTTTTCAGGCCGCAGCAGAAACAGAGTCTTCAAACACAGCTGACAGCGTGACTATAGCCTCCCAATTTCTTTTCTGTGATGAACGGCAAATTGCTCGAATTGAGCGTGATGGGATTGTAGAAGTGGGCTGGTGTGCTGAAAAAATTCAAAATCAATTGACACTGACCTCAGGGTGTTGGAAAATTGCAGCTCCATAGGCAAACATTTCCTGTCAAATAATACTTTACCTTCCTCGCTCCACTGCACACCATCAGGCAGAGGAAGCGTGAGGTGCTGAATACCTCCATATGATTATGGATCACAACAGTGCATAATAATGTTGATACTTTTCCAGCATTGTATGTTATTTCTGCAGGAGAAATAAGCAGGTGAAATTTCTGAGTTCGAGCAAAATTGCATGTTCTCCTGCAGAAACTTGCTGTGGCTATGAATCCATGTGTAAGAATGATAATTAGAGCTTATAGGCTGACAATCCCAAAGTGCTAAAATTAAAACGAGGAAACAAACAAACAAAAGATTTTGTGAGAAAAGACTTCAGGACAAAAAGGTGGGAGAGAGGACAAAATATAAAAGAAACTCGTCAGTATTGTGAAATGCCCAGAAAGGTTTTTATTGTACATTTAGGGGTTCACTGGCTTCTCCATCAGACCTCTTACCCCCCCCCCCCTATAAGAGGGCTACCCCTGGACACTTTTACGTACCCTTGTGTTTTGTCACAAGGGTTGTTTTTTGTGTATTTGGCAGTCTGTCCACTGTGAACAGGTTGTTAGAATCTGGCAGGGCTAGCACAGAGAGACAAACAACCATTCCCACCTATGGCCAATTTAGAATTGCCAATTAACCTAACCCAAGCACGTGTTATAGACTGTGGCAGGATGCCAGGATCCAAAGCACAGCAGTGCAGTGGTCAGTGCAAAATTATTGCAAGCACAAGGTAAGCAGTAGAAAATGGATGGATGTACAATCAGTGGAACTACTCAGAAAAAAACCCAAAAGGCACAGTGAGAACAAAACCCAGAAATGTTCAAACCCAGAATCCTCCTGCTGCGAGGTACCAGTGCTAACATCTGCATCACTAAGCAAGACACAGGACAGATGTTCTTTATTCATTCTCATTAAACCCCCTCCTGGGGTAAAAGGTATTGGGTCATTCAATATACACTTATCTTAAAAAGAAAATGAAATAAATACATCTATCCACAAATTATGTCTAAATGTAAATTAAATTTCTTTACGAAATTTTTCAAGTTTACACTATATAATAAATAATATCAGTAGAGTTAAACAACTTCTCCATATTTGGTGACAACCTTAAATATTCAGGCAGATATTTCTGTCTTTGCACCTTAAAATAACTACATTCAAATAAGTAATAAAAGGCAAATCCAAGCTTTTCCAAGCTACAATAAATAAATAGACAATTAACATATTCAAATCTACAACACAACTAGTCCCATGTCTAACCTTGTCAAACAACACCAAATAGAATCAAAGTAATTTTCCAACTTGAACTATTGAGTAAATAATGTATAATTTTAAACATGTCAGAGTTCCAGTTTTTCCTCAGGATATCAGATGTCCTCATCTCAAGTGCTGGTTTATGTACATGTCATTCACCACCCCGGTATGTCCCCATGATAAAAAAAAAAACTAAACATGAGATCATCATTTATCATTTATTCCTCATGTCATTTAATAATCTACACTGGAAACCAATCGTCCTAGATTCAACATACAGAATAAAACCTGTCAGAATGTTTTGTCAGAGTAAATTTCCATGACAGACACACACCTGTTTTTAACGGCACAGCAACAAAAAACAGTGATCCTGCCATGGAAATCCAGAAATGTCTTGTCTGGGCCAGAGCTCATTTAAAATGGACTGAAACAAAATTTTCAATTCGTTTCGAGAACACGAATGCTGCGTCCTCTAAACTAAAGACGAGAGGGACTGTCTGTTATCAGCACAGTTCAAAACCCTGCAAGTCTGATGGTATAGAGGTGCATCAGTGTCTATGGAAACCGCAGCTTGCACATCTGGAAAGGCACCATCAGTGAGGAAAGGTACGGTATATAAAGGTTTCAGAGCAACATATGCTTCCACCCAGAACACCAAACTGCATTCTACACCTATTGCAGCAGCGTCGCCTCATAGAAGAAGAGTCCTGGTGCTGAACTGACCTGCCTGCAGTCCAGACCTTTCACCAATTAAAAATATTTGGCACATCATGAAATGAAAAATAGACTCAGCAGAGCAGCTAGAATCCTACAGTATTGATTGAATTGATTGGATTGTCGTTAAAAGAAGATGGAATGCTAAACAGTAAGCATGGTCCCTACTGTGTGATGCTACCATGAGCATAGTAAAATGGCTCAGTTTAAACACTTATGTGTTTTCAGTTCTGTTCTGATTCGGGTCCCAACTTTGGAATCAGAGTTGTACGATCTTATAATAACGGATTCTTTGCTGTATTCTCCCGGTGGTTCCTGCACAGAGCTCACTGGGCTGCCACCCACACATTCCACCTTTTGTCACTTTACCATCTGTACATTTAAACCATGTAAACGAGCAGCCCTAAAATAAAGACAATGACATCATTAGCATGGTTCATCCTCATTATCATATCATGGGACAAGTTCACCAATTCCATTCTGTTCAGTTCAAATTCATTTACATAGCGCCAAATCACAACAACTGTTGCCTCAAGGTGCTTTAAATTGTACATTGCAAGGGAAAGACCCTACAATATTAGAGAGAACACCACCGGGAATTAGACAAAGTGAAAAGAAAAGGATGATTGCTGCTATCAATTCAGCATCTTGTGGAATAATCAGTCAGACTGCTGTAAAATTAAAAAATAAAACCTGCAGTAAAACTTCTGCATATTGCTGTTTGGTGGTGGACACTGCTAGAGGACTAAAGAGCCATCGATCAGAAGGCTCATTGCTATGCATCTCCATTCACAAGGTGCTTTGCAAAGACTATTTATGGTTAAATGCCATGTAGAGCGTGAAATAGGGATCCACATATGCATTTAATTTATAAAGGGGAATTGTCTGCAGTTTATATAAACCTGATTATCCTTTGACACACAGATTTTAGTCTCTGTGCACATATACACTTCTAGTATGGTCCCATGTGCTGTTTTGTAAATGCGACTCCCAGTCATTGTTATAATAATGCATCATCGGAGCCACTGTCACACACCATTGCAACCAAACCACTACAGGTGGGGCTCAATCTCTCATAGCATAAAACACAGAGGACAGACACTCAGTCACACTAGGCTGCAAGGACAACGTACTCACTGTTGGTTTACGTACACGCTGATTCACAGCATGATGGTATGTGCTTAAAGTGAAACGCTTATAAAAAAAACAAACTTTGCACGTGATGATGATGTATCACCGTGTTTGGCACTGGTTTTAAAGGCATCTATAGTATTGTGTGCAATACAGACCTGTAGTAGGTGGAGAATTTCATTCATGCTCAAGTCTTCAGCCTTTTCTTGTCACAACAAAGTCTCACTCACACCTTCTTTCTATGGGTCATACTTGTATAGGTGTGACTATTATGGTACTCTAAAAAGAAAAGTAGTACTTATACAACTATAATGATAAATGAAATCTAAATGTCTTAACGGTCTTAGGGTGTGTTAAAAGTGTGAAGATTTAAGCTGTGTGATCAAAGGCGAAAAAGTGTGAGTTAAAACTTATTCCTGACAATTATAATACAACATCTGTAATGTAGCTAATTCACAGATGGTGTTGTGGAAAAGCTGTATGTATATATATAGTTAGATTTGAAGTCATACTCCATTGTGAAATTATCATTAGTGTCATCTAGTATTAAAGACTCTTAGTTTCTTAGTTTCTGCCTCAGGGACCAGAGTGTCACTTCAGACAATGTTGCGGGCTCCACTGGCAGCAAGTGGGACACAGTTCATTAGTTAATGTTACAAATGCCACAGTGTGCCTCTGGTACTGTCACCTCACAGCAAGAAGACTCCGCTTTCTAAGCAGCCGGGTCCTTTCTGGGTGGATTTGCATGTTCTCCCTGTGACTGTGCGGGCTCTCTTTGGGTACCCGAGCTTTCTCTCACAGTCCAAAGGCATGCATGTCAGCTATTGGTTGATATGGGTTAAACAGTTGTCTCTCTCTCTCTGTCTTTGGCCTGTGATGAACTGGCAACCTATCCAGGGTGCACTCCACCTGTCACTCTGTGACCCCACCCACTGTGACTCCAAACTGGATAGCCATAAATATATAATAATTGGATGTATATAAGTATAGTATCTAGGAGTTGGTTTTCAAAGAGCCTTCAGCACAGAATAAAGAATACTTTGAACACTTTAAGCTTCGTTCATTCTTTCAGCATGCACTAATTAATACCAGACTTCATCTCTACCAGACTCAAACAAGTAACAAAAACCATTACCTCAGCATGCCATTTCAACAATTAAATAAAGCCTTTAGGTAAGCAATAATATGGCACGCCTCCCATTTTCATCAATTATCCTCTCCTCTGCTGCTCAGACCACTAAACTACCTGCAGAGAGCACAATAATCAGATACTACTTGGGCTAAATAATTTCCTGCAATTACCTGATATTTATTTTTATTGTATTTGACTACAGACTAATGCCATGAGATGCACTGTGTCTACGTACAAACCCATGTCATAAAAAGTTGGAAAAAACAATAGAAGCTTCATGGAAAATATAGAGCAGCTAGAATCCTCTATCAGAGAGGAATAGGAGATCATTTCTCTCAGAAAAATCCAACAACTGGTCTCCTCAGTTCCCAGATGTTTGTAGACTGTTGTTAAAAGAAGAAGAGTGGTAAACATGGACCTGTCGCTACTTTTATGATATGTGCTGCTGCCATCAAATTGAAAGTGTGCTAATATTCTTCATGAAACAGGAAGATGTCTAGGTTAAAACATTTGATATGTTTTCTGTGCTCTGTTTTGAATAAAATATTGCTTCTTTGAATTCTGTTTTTAGTTACAGTGTTTCTGGAATTGGGTTTGTAAATATAGAACGATGTGCATTTATAAAAAACACCTGTTAAGTGACAGGTGTTCTTCGAGATAACTACCGGTTACTGTATTATTGATTTCTATAGCCACTTCCATCACAATATGCATAATAGGCAAAGAAAAATGTTAACGCTCAATTGCAAGGGCAAAAACAGAGTGGGCCTGCATGCAGAGCACTCTAGACACCTTAAAAGACTATGTCTTTAATGTTGTGCTGATACTGAAAGTGATGACACTGACACTCATTAAACAAGCAGACCTTTTCACAGTCCTATCAGTCCTATCTTGCAAAACCAGTGCCCTAATAAAGCAACAAAACTGCAAGCTACCCTTTCCACATGTGAATTCTGATGTCTGTCCAGGCAGAATCATTTCTGTTCTAGCAAAGTGCTTTTTATTACTGCTTATGTTATTTGTTGGAGCCAGTCCTCCCCCACCTAGCAATACACACATGCATACCAGTTCTTGGTTTGAAGTCTCTATTGCTGACTGCTGATGTTGTGGCAGAAGTTGTCTACATGCTGTGATTTAAAATGATGATGAGGACAACTCAGAGTCGTTCACTTTATGTCTATCTGCTCCAAATACTGCAGAGCAAAATACATATTTTATTTTGTATTGCAATATTACAAATCCTGCAGAGAGAGACTGCAGAGTAGAATTTAAAGCATTAATTAGTATAGTTTTTTGAATTATAGGATTACTGCAGATCTATTGTACCAGGCTGTTGAACTGCTTACATGAGACCAGTTTATACAGTCCAGATCAAAAGTTTAAGACCACTTAAGAAATCATATTTTGCATGGTTGGATCTTAACAAGGTTCCAAGTAGAGCTTCAACATGCAACAACAAGAAATGGGAAT
>VUQG01030672.1:0-14220 GCA_015106755.1 Etia nguti | reverse complement strand
CGCTTATGCCTGCATTTGTATTTTGTTAAATACAAACAAAATTGTAGCAAAGGTGCTTCCACGTGTCTGGCCAGAAAGAGCTGTTTATTTGGTAGTTCAATGAAACTACTGTACTATACTGTACTATACTGTACTATACTGCTGAGTGACTGTCTTCTGCTCGTCAAATACATTTCATTGCAATGTTGACCCTGTGCTAACCTGCATATGACAAATGAAACTGAAACTGAAAGGCTTCAGATAGTTAAGAGTGAGGAAAAAAATGTGTTCATGTTTGCAATTTTGTCTTGTTACACAATATTTGGAATTAAATAAAACAAACAAAACACTACATTTTAGGAAATATTAGTGGGTGTTTTCGTGTTTGTTTTTTTGTACTATTTGGACACTAAAAGTGGCCCTCCAATGAGATGACGGTGCCAGAAGTGGCCCGTGGCTCATTTGAGTTTGAGACCCCTGCTGTAGAGTCTTTAGCTTACAATATAAAGTGCCTTGAGGCGACTGTTGTTGTGATTTGGTACTATAAATAATATTACTAAATTGAATGAAATGTTAAATAGACGCAGAATGTGGGACAACAACAAGACCCAAAAACATGGATCCAGTCTTGGTCCTTCTCACAACTGTACAATAAATAACAAATATCAATTCTATTTATTTGTCAGTGTATTTAATCTATGTGTATTTAGCCTCAGCCTTTAATTTAGCACAATTCTTTGGCTTTTGGACTTTTATTTCCTGATTCTTATGTGTGGTGATGGTCATGTGAGCTATAGAGGACTAATGTGGCATTTCTTTAAAAAAAGGTACTTTTATATTTTTACTCTGCAGTTTAATATAAATTGTTTGGGAGTCTGGGAGAAATCCTGTTTTGGACACAGACTCTTTGTTTATTGTGGTGTTCTCCAAGCCCCTCGATTCCTGCTGAAGACGTGTCTTTGCAGATGCATGTTCTAACAACAAATCCTGCTCATCAAATTCAACTAGTGCAGCATTAATTATTACACATTAAAATTCAAAATGGAGATTTCACACACCTGCTGATCCAGTTACACTGGCTCCAAATTAACATTAAAATATTATAAATTAAAACTCTTCATAATCTTTGCCCTCAGTGATTTCCTTCCAGCTCAGACTCTTCATCAGCAGATCTACATCAGGCTTTGGCTAAAACTGCACCAAGCGCTCTTCCCCTCACACCGTGCACTGGACTCCTTAACAGCATTCAGAACAAAACTTTTGTTATTGTGAGGTGAGTTTGAGTTGAACAAAATGTTGTATTCTTTTTTTAACAATCCATATTTAATTATCAATTTTCACCGAAAAAATATAATCTTTGGAGATTTTTCATTGGCAGATGAATTTGCAGTAAGTGCTGAATCAGAATAAACTACTGTGTGTTAAAGTTTATAGTTTGTGGACAACAGCCGGGCTCAGTGTCCGGTTTTGCTTTGCACACGAGATTTATTGACAAGAATGATCTTTATGTCACAAGTTAATATTTGTTGGACTTTCAAATGAACCAGGGGACCCAGAAAATGTGCTGCTGCTGCTGAAAACAACTCAAACCCAAACTTTAGGTAAAAGTTTTTAATTTCAAACAAAACCCACGATGCACAGATCACAACAACCTGAAGCACAAACAGGCGACACAGCGTGGTCGCTGAAAACACCTCAGAGAAGGTGAATGATGATTTTACCCGGTTACACATGCAAAGCTTCTCCAGACTCTGTTTACTGTCTGAATCCTGCAAACACACGTCCAACATCACCTGATGGTGTCTCAGGTTTTACAGATTACATTTTATAAAGTGGAAGTTTAAGGCAAATGTTGCGAGACATCAGGCAGTGATAGTTTCTAAGGTAGTTTCATTGTGCAAACATATATTCTCTTTGTTTTAAATCATATAATTTAAAAAAAACCCTTAAAAATAAAAGCCTTTAATCCGTTATGCTACATTCAAAATTAGATTTTCTTCACAATTAAGAAAACGTTAAGAAAATAATGGCACTTGTTCTCACTCTTTAGATCTTTTAAAAAATTTTTGTACTGTGGACTAGGATGGAGATTATAATTCTTACACTTGATGAACCTGAAGAGAATTTAACTGAATTTGCCGGAACATGTCTCGTTGCCATGTCTTCATCCTTCTTCATTTCTCAACTTCTCCTTTGCGTCACAGCTCTGTTCCTGCTCCTTCACTGTAAACTTTTTAAACCTCCGTCTCAACAGACCTGTGGTGATGTTATTCCATCACCTGCAGCTGATTCACGTATTTACATTTTCTATCAAAAATATTAAAACCTCTGCTGCTAAATGAGCTTTCTGATAAAAGGGCGCTCTAACATTTGATTAGTGCATGATCAAGTGCTGGCATATACAAGCCTATATGCATTTTCATATCAGTGTTGAATCATAACAGTGTACTTATAGCCACGTTTAAAGGAGGGTATTATGGCTATTCTATATAACGTTTCTTCCACTTTTCCAATTCAGAGCTTATCCCAGCTGTCACTGGGTGTGAGGCAGGGTACATCCTGGACAGGTCTCCAACCTGTCACAGGGAATACATATCCTGTCTTTAAACTGCTGAAAGAAGACAGATAACTGAGGAGTTCATCAAAGTCAGTAAGCACGAATCATTCAAATGGTGACTGAAGATATTTCAGTCTGAACCAGTACTTGAAGCCACTAGCATTGCCAGTAAAACAGGACTTGATTTTGGAGTTTATTTTTGTCTTAGCAAAGCGCAACATAAGAGACATGAAAGATCTCGGCAATCACAAGAATGTTCGTTAGACATATGACTTCCAGGGTGAAAAAGATTTTTAAATTAGTATTCTGGAACATCCATCCATCCTCTTCCGCTTATCCTTTTCAGGGTCACGGGGGGCCTGAAGCCTATCCCAGCTGTCTTAGGGCGAGAGGCAGGGAAGACCCTGGACAGCCCACCAGTCTGTCGCAGGGCTAACACATAGACACAGACAACCATTCGCACTATGGGCAATTTAGAGTTTCCTATTAACCTGTCCCCACTAACTGCATGTCTTTGGACTGTGTGAGGAAGCCAGAGTAACAGGGAGAACCCACACAAACGCGAGGAGAACATGCAAACTCTGCACAGAAAGACCTCGGACTGATGGTGGAATTGAACTCAGGACCTTCTTAATATGAGGCGACAGTGCTAACAACCATGCTGCCATTCTGGTACATATTAATGCATTTTTATTTCATTTGACTTGTCAGTTTTTATTGTCTCAGGAACAGTTGGAATTAAAGTTAATTTAGATTTAGATTTAGATTTAACCCAAGAAATAAAACCCGATTTTAAAAGAAAATTGAGTAGTAACTACAATGTGGTACAATGGTACTACAGTATAACTTTGTATTCAGCATAACTCTGGTAGAAAAAACCAATTTTAATAACTGTCATTGCTTCATTGCTAAAATACCCCTCCTTTAAAACTTGCAGTTATAAAATCACTGAGAATTTGATTGGGTGCTTGTTGTGCCTCATCTATAACTGTGCAACTGAAAAGAAACTAAACTGGTGTAGGGGTGGTAGGTTCGGGACCATCCCAGGTGTAGTGTCCATGATGTGGCTGTGGGAAATAGTAATTTCTGCCCAAAGGAAATTCGCAGGAGTCGGGGTGCAGCAGATACCCAGAGAATGTGCTAGAGCTTTCATTATCAGTGTACATGCCATTGGTGCTGGGGTCCTTCACCTGCAGCCAAACCTGGTCTCCCATGTAGAGGTGGAGGACCACCGTCTGGCTTGTGGAGGATGGGATGGTTCCTTCTGTTGTTTTAGCTACAGGGTAGAAATTGCGGAACAGGCCGACTTTAAGCGGTTTCACAGCAACTGCCAGGTGAAAGGAAAAGATATACGTGCCGTTGACGGGGGCTGTGTAGATGCCGTTTGGGTTAAAGTGCTTTTGCTGGTTGGTAAGGATGTGTGGGAAAGGAATGGGAAAATTGTGAGCTGGAAATGACTCGTTGATACAGGCGGAGAATGCCGACTGGATCGCTGGAGAGCAGGGGCCAGGTGGCCCCATGAGACCCATATCACCCTGGTTGCCTTTTGACCCCATGGGGCCCTGTATACCCTGGAAACCAATATCACCCTTGTCCCCTTTATCTCCCTTTTGCCCTGGTTTGCCATCAGCACCATTTGTTCCATTTGTGCACTTACACACCCCCTGGTCACCTCGATCGCCCTTCTCACCATCGCGGCCAGGGTTTCCAGGCAAACCCATGTCACCCCTATCACCTTTCATGCCCTTGGGTCCATCAGGTCCCAGCACCCCTGGCAGGCCACGGGCTCCAGCTGGTCCAGGTGGTCCTTGGGTACCAGGTGCACCTGGGACACTCTCGCAGGTGGCAGGGCATATACCAGATTCCCCCTGAGGGCCTGGTGCACCAGGGGGTCCCATTGATCCTTGGTCCCCTTTGTCCCCTGGAAACAGCCACAGCATACATCAAGAATAAGATCAAGTTTTAAAACTTCATTTTGCTGACTAGTTTCCAACAGTATTTACTCAGGTGGGTTAAATCCTTAGCAAGAATCCCCACATTTCTCTCCATTTTCTGTATGGAGACTGATGAAGCTGGCCAATTTGCCCAGACTCCATCCGAATCTTTCCAGGATGTACTTTGGAATTACAATCTTCCACTCAAATCATGTCATTTTCATGCCTGAACCCAAACCTTACCCGCCCTGTACTAATGTTAAATCATTAAATCATCATAAAATTACATTCACACAAAGCACTGACAGGTATTATTTTCTGCTTTAATAATATCCATGTATCACCAATCACCCTTTAAATAGGGTGACCTTCTCCATAATGCCATCTAGACACACCTTTAAATCCTCGCTCTCCCTTAGTTCCAGTGAAACCTGCTACACCTTGCATTCCTTTTTCCCCCATTTCTCCCTTCTGGCCTGTAAAAAGAGAAGACAACAGAGACAAAAATGGTGGGGAGGTGATATTTTATTGCATGAAAAACCAACAATTCTACGTTTAAGCTTATTAGCTTTTTTTGAAAGATACATTTAAAGATGACAACAGGTTGAGTAATGAAAAAGAAAAAAATGACATTCGGTTCCTGGTGTTTAAAGGTGGATTTCATTCAGTATTGATGGAAAAGTATGTGAGGAGAAGAAGCATAAATTCAATTCACAGGAAGCCAGTGTCTAATTTTCTTTAGAGTACACACAATTTTTTCCCCCCTTAATTTCACCGTTGCTTTGTGTTGCATCTTGATTTGATTAGTTCAGTTTGGAAAGTAAAAGAGCCACTTTTATGTTAAAGACCCTGACCCAAAATAAAGTTGATAACAATCAGTTTTAGCAATAGCTATTGTCTCAGAATGGAAAGACCCTGGCTATGGTAAATGTGCTTCTTTGCACACCCCTCTGGTGTGTAACTCACCTTTTATCCCCTGAGAGCCTGTAAACCCTGTGGGACCTGGAAACCCCATCAATCCTCTTCTTCCTGGGCTCCCAGGAGGACCTGATCAAAAGTTAAAGGTTAGTTTCAATATAATCAGATATTTGAATTTGAATTAAATCACTAAAGAGGAATCGTCCTCCAAACCTTGCTGTCTGCCTCGCTTCAAACTTTAAATCCTTGACATTTGTTCAGACATTAATGATTTTTAAGCTTTACATTTTAATCGTTGTTTTTAGTTTGAGGTGTTTTAAGTGATCAAGTTACCTGGAAGACCTCGGTCTCCGCGGTCTCCTTTGGGTCCTACAGTTCCTTTGCAGTATTTACAGATGCAAAAAAATGGAATCTGGTCGACGGGCGGGGGTACCGGTGCATTTAGCAGCATGTCGCAGATTGTTGTGTCAGGCATGGGTGGAATAGATGGGCTACTGATCCCAAACATCCTGGGCATGTTGGGACCTTCAGAGTTGTTGCCGTAGTGTGGAAATGGGGGTCCTGTTGGAGGCATCATAAGAGGCCCACTGCGTGCCTCGGGTGGCCAGGAGGGGATTCCCTTTGGGTGATCAATCTTCTCAGAAGTCTCATTAAACTGCCCGTCACCTGATTCAGGCCAATGGTGGGTGTTGGGATCATATGTGGAGCCTTCCTCTTCACTAATGTATTGTCTGGTGTAGTTTTGCACCCACATGGCTGAGCAGAGGGAGGACAGGACAAGCAGTCCGAGCAACCTCGTCAGCATCTGGAGAAGGAAGAAGATGATAGAGCCCCAGAGGTAAGAAGTAAGTTAACTCAACTCCATCTGAATGTCTGTAACATTTGTAAAATGTGTTTTCATTTTTTGACTCCCCAACTTGCATAAAATACTTGTTGAAATGATTATTGATGATAGTTACATGATAATATTCAAATAATACAATACTTGAAGACACTTAGAAAAGTTCTGACTCAGGAAAAGTTGATGCATGTGGCAACTCTGCCCTGGAACACACAAAAGACCTCTTCCCAAAGAAATCCAGGGGTGTGTGATGCATTTGGTACTTAGAGGTCAGAAATGTAAAATCTGTTGTCAAACATCCTGGGAGTGTAAAGATACTAAAACAGGACTAATGTGATCGCATCTCTCGAGTTCTGTACTGTGTTCAGTGGATTTCATGTTCAGTAGTAAACAGGCCGTTAAAGTAATTCAGACCAGATGAGATAAAAGTGCACAAAACAGTCTTGTTTTCAAAAAAATATTAAATAAGATCTGTTTTTGAAACTATTTAAACACGACTGCATTAGATTTGGGCTGTGCTGCTCAAACTTGATGTGAAGGGAACCAGCTGATGAAATAGCGTTTTCACAATCGATGACAGATTTCTATTTTTAGATCAAAAAGGCAGCTATTAAAAGAACTCAGCATTCCAGGGTTGGAGTGTTTAGGTACATGCATGTGTCATCAGCACAGAAATACTAAGAGACACTGTGTCTGTGATTTTTATACCCCGAGTGGAGATGAGAAGAGCATTAAATCGATCCCAGAGCTGGCCCCTGTGGCACACCACACAGATATAAAATCATTTACTAAATAAGCATCCTATGTGACAAACGCTAACAAAAAACTGTGGACACTCTACTGTTTCCTCAACACGATGCTCTCATAGACACAACCTGGTCTGTTTCATAAAATCAGTTTTAAATAATCATTCAAGTCCGACAAAAGATTTGTGAACTAAAAACCTTAAAATGTTTTAAAAACACAATTTTTACTCTCATTTGTTTAAAAAGTTTTCAGTCTGGCAGCACCATGCAGTTGAATTTTGAAACATTTTTAGTCTTTTTTGATGCAGACATTTAAAAACATAACCTAAACTGCTCTCAGACTTGAAAATAAAATCCTCTGAGATGCTTCGGAGAAACTCACCACCGCATCCGAGTTGTGCCGCATCTTCTGGAGAAGCAGATTTGGGAAGATGAGCTAGCTGGAAGAAGCTTTGATGCATTTATAAGCCTCGGCCAAAACAAAACATCTTTCAGGTTCAGTCTCACCTGCAGACAAAGGCTGAGAACATGGGGAGGAGGGGGAGCTAGAGGAGGTATGTCTATTGTGAAGAAGAACTGGGCGTTCTGCCTTCGACATGATACAGAAAGAAGAGATGATTCTCTGTTTATCGTGCCATCTTTCTCCACCCTCCTTTTTCTCTCATCCTTTAAAAAATAAATTTAATATTTCCTTTCCACATCTTTAGCTGAAGCCTTTCTGCATGCTCTGGAATATTCTCGCTGCTACACTTTAGCATTTTCTTTAAATTCAGTTGAGCATTGTGGATTAATTTTTCTCACCAGCCGCACGTGTCCAGCATTGTTTCTCTGCAGATTTGGCTTTGCAAGAGAGACAAACCTTTGAAAAAGCAATCACACCACTATCTCCAAAAGTTGATTCTGTTCATCTGGACGTAGATGAACACGTCCAGATGAACAGAATCAACTTTTGGAGATTTACTTTCCTGGATGATTGAGAATGCATCAAGAAATCACACCACTAGTGACATAGAAAAACTAAACAACATCAAAGACTAAAGAAAATGAGTTTATCACTGATTCTGATTAGTTTTTCTTAAGACCAAACCATAGATGTGTATCTGTGCAACTCATTTTTGAATACAAATGAATAAGTGAGGAACCAATCAGGAGCAATAATCTGGTTGTCAGACCAAAAATTGAATTGTCATATTAACGCAACAGCAGGTGCTTTATTGTTTTCCTGTGACCACCTCCCAGTGGTTTGTTCCACTCTTTACCATTATTAGATTATTGACTAGATTAGTCGCTCATGCTTCAATGCAGCCACTGAGTTGTTACTGGGCAGACACATCTCCAGGTTCAGGTTTATGGAAGCAGGAGGTCTGGCCAATGTTATTCCTTTGGATTTGATAAAATTTTCTATTATATGCACTAAGGTTTTCTAACTTTTCTGATTTCTCAGAAAGCCCATTGTCTAGTTTTTGCCACCTTTTTAAAAAAGAATTCTGTAAAATCCCCACTTTGTTTGTGATTGACTGTAAACCAGACGCTGGGCGGCCCAAATGAATTATGTAGCTATTATTTCTGACTACCCTCTATTTTATTATTTAGGATTTATTTCCTGTGACCGAACAAGTCGAATGATTAAGTACAAACAAGTACTGCTGTTGCCACATAATGATGAAGTTGTAGTAATTTATTCAGCATGATGTTCAACAATGCAGTAATCTAACACTGAGAAGGCAGCCAGGCTTCACAAAGGGCAGCCTACTTTTTATTAGCACATTTTACTGCACAACAATGATTTTATTCTATGAAAACATCTCATGAGACTATCTCGATACACAATATTTTTTTAAAAACTAATTATACTCATGGGAAGAAAAAAAACTTGTAGCTGAAATTTAAAACTGGCCTAATTTTAAAAGCAATGACACAATGAACATAAAGTTTAAGCTGCAGGTATTCGTTTAAGTATTGAGTCCGTACTTTCACTTGAATCAAACCCCAAATGCTCAGTTTTATTACTGCACTGAAGTATTTGAGTACTCTCTTTCCCTCTCTTTCCTTTTTACCCCGCTCTCATTTTTTCTTTCCTGTTTTGGTATCGATGTGTGAAGATCAGATCACCATGATTTTTTCAGACTTCTCAGTAAAATGCTTTTTATTCTATGCTATTAACACTCAGACAAGTCCATCAGGGCAATTTAAGGTTGAGTATTTTGCCCACGGACACTTAGACATGTGGAAGATAACAGGTCAAATCTCTGAATTTCCTTTTGGTGGACAACCCTTACAACATGTGGCTTTTTATTTATTTTTAGTAAAACCAAACTTTTATTTGATTTGATTTTTTTACAGGCAGACATTGGGCCAAGCTCTCTAGTGAAATTAACCTTAAGTCTCTATCCCCACTCATTTCAATGGCAGCTTCAAAAGGGAAATATAGCTGTCAAACGGCCCTGGAACTACTTATTTTGAAGTAATGTATAAATAAAATACTAGAATTTAGCATATTTAGTAAAATATTACCTCCAGGCCTCATGGGCATCCACCTCAAAGCACCCAAACTTTACAGTTCACCAAAACTGGATTAGTCGAGTTCGCTAAAAACTCGCCTACTTGGATAAAATTAGCTATAAAGACCAAAACCGTCTTTAGTAGCCTGTAGTCTGTAAACATGTTTATTTCTGCTCTGAACTGGAGCTTTTTAACATGTGAGTTTACTGGGACTGAGTCACTTTGGAGCCAGCCTCAAGTGGCCACTATAGGAACTGCAGCTTCTGGTTGGCGCTTCTGTACTGGTTTTACTGGGGGTGGTTAAATCACCAGGGTTAAACCAGTGTTGGTAATCAGAGTCTTTAGTCTTTTGCTAATCATTCTTTGCTTGTGACAATATATACTTAAAGTAATTAATAGATTTACTTTCAATGATAAACTATGTGCAGTCTGGTCATAAAGTGACCTGTGGAAAGTGAAAAGAGCACAATGCAGCAGGGAGCAAGCCAGGTTTCTCACAGCTCAGGAAGGCCACACCCACCCACATCACTTTCAAAATCACTTAATCACTTCATCGCTAAAATCGCCTGTGGAACCAGAGATGGCTCCTTTATGTCCCGAGGGCAGCTTTTATTGAGAAAAAATAAAAACAGCTGAGGACACACGAGTAAACCAAGCTGAGGGAATGAGGCTGAGGCACAAAGGAGGACATGGAGATGAATAGTTAACCTTAATAAGTGTCCTGGTTTCCACAGCAGGTGGTGCTCAGAGACACCGTGGAGGCTGGCCTGGGTTCACGCCTGTAACCGCTCACTCTCTGGGTGTTCCCGGCAGCTGACAACGAGACCGGCTCTTTGCTTCGGAAGGTTTTATGGATTTCTCCTCCGAAAGGCAAACACAAAGACTATTTTAACTCAGACATGTCATGTTTTTAGAGGGTCATGTGAAAGCTTCTTTTCATGGAGTCTCTCATCCAGTTATGGTCATTTCTGGCTTGAGAAAACAAAAATGATTTTAAAAAACTGATGTCAAGGCCGAGGGTTCAGAAAAGCACTCACAAAGTCATCTAATACCAAAATCCTAAAGCTTTTCTTTCAGGTACTCTCTCGTGATATATGTTCATTCTTGTGGTTTAATTAAAACAGTGTAAAATACTTCAGTGAATGAATTTATCTATAAATTCTGTATGAACAGTTTCCTAGGGGAAACATGAGCCCCTAAAACTCCTTGGCTTGGACTCAGCTCATTACCCTCAGCTGATTCCTGTTAAGTGCTGGGTCTGCTTGGAAACCAACCTTTTAGGGATAAGACTTATGTTCTATGACCAGAATAAAGTTCGGCCTGGACACTGGATCTCCAGGAAATAAATGTCAGTCAGTGCTCTGTCCTCTTTAAGGGACAAAAAAAGCTTTTCATTTTTATTCTTTCTTGTTAGAAACTGTTCTCCTCCTTCCATTTGGATTTTAATATCTTTCCAAT
The DNA here is from genome assembly GCA_015106755.1 of Etia nguti. Taxonomy (NCBI): domain Eukaryota; kingdom Metazoa; phylum Chordata; class Actinopteri; order Cichliformes; family Cichlidae; genus Etia; species Etia nguti. The sequence continues at coordinate 3,285 of VUQG01030672.1, read as the reverse complement.
CAGAGGTTTATTAGTTATATGATACCACTCTCTTTATACTCTTTGTGTGTGCGTTACATAATTTTAATTGATATTTGTCTGCTAAGTCCTGAAAGCTGTTATTTTTTCCCCCTGCTAACCAAACCAGTGCGTCACATTGTGTAAAACAGGACTCACATGCTTCCTTCCTCGTCTGGATTTTTCTTAACAATATTCTATATTAAAAAATCTTAAAGATCAATAAAAAATTTTTTAAAACTTACACTAAAAATAAATTAATATTACGCTGAAACAAAAAAGCTGTATGTAAATGTGTTGAGGATGGCCGTAAATGTGAGGCAAACCTCACAGACTATGTTTAAATGTCCAGCTCTGCAGCAGAAACATGTTTACAGCGTCAGCCTCAGAAGCTGATACTGATACTGAAGTGTAAAACCGCAGCCCCGGTTCTGCTTGCGAGCCAGTGAAAAGGACCTCTCCGCCATGTTTGTGCTGTTGGTGACTGTTGGAGCATCCAGGAGGTCTGTGCTCCAGCTTTCTTTCTTTTTTTAACAATGTTAAAGGGGGAGTTTTTTCTTTCCACTTGTTGTGATTTGGCCTTGTATAAATAAAATTGAATTGATTTGAAAACCAGATGGTGAACTTTAAAGGAAAGGATACCAGACTGAAAACGCTACGCCCAGGTGAACAGAATCAACTTTTTGGGATTTCCTCACCTGGATGATTGAGCATGCATCAAAACATACCTGGCTGTGGTGTCTCCAGCTGTCTGTGCCCACAACCAAGTATAATGAAGGTTATAACCAACATGTCTGTCTCTCAATGCATCTCACTAACTGAGCTTGCTAGCGTTAGATGATAACTTGGCGCTCCAAAAAGCCAACATTATGTTTTGCTTTTAGTCATACCAAGGTCTAGGCTGGTTCACAGGCTTTGGGCTTTAGGCTTTGTTCAGTATCTTTACAGTCCATATCTTGTAGGTTCATAGGTGTTAAATGCTTCCAAAGACAGTGATTTAAATGATAGAGACGTGAAGATTTCATCCATGTCCATGTTTGTGGTGAATAAACACAGATCTATTGTGTGGTGGGCACACAGTGAAAGTCCCACACTATCGTCGTCCTGTTAGTGTCTGAAGCTTTGTAACATTTTGTGAAAATGGGCTCTGATGTGTAGCAGAGCAGAGTGGGTGGAGGTTAAAGGGGAGGTTTGTGTTGACAGTGCTGGTGGACAGCGATCAGCTGCAGACTGTGGACTCTCAGTAAACACTGGTAGTTAGTTATTAACACAGCAGAAACAGCGAAGCATCGTCTCTGTCCACGGCTTCCATTCTTCACATGTAAGTACCAAAACTCTCCTGAAAGCCTCTCGTTTCTCCGTGACTCTGTTTCATGTCCTGTGAACGTTTTAGGATGTTGTTTCTGTGGCCCTGTTGTTAGCTCTCAAGGTCAAAGGTCGTAGAGGTTCACACAGGGATCGTGTCCTGGTGTGTGTCTCTGACTGGAGGCCTGTGTGTTCCCTGCTGATCAATATTGTAGAAATATTCGACTGAGGGATTTTTTTTAACTCACAGTGAGGACGTGATTTTGTCTCGTCTGCAGCTCCTCCAGAACTTTTCATCTCCTTAAATCTGTAAGTCTCATTATCTCTGGATACTAATGCTAATAGGATAAACACAAGCAGTAAAGACATAACTACGTCGTCTGATTTCCTGCAGGTTTGATCGAGGTCATGTCCCGCCTCGCCCTCTGTCTGTGTGTCGTCGTTGCTCTGTGGTCGGTGTCAGTCATCAGTCTGTCAGGTGGGTGTGATCAAAGAGGAACAGGACAAGTAAACATCAATACGTCTGTAAAAGAAAGAAGAGACATGAATGTTCAGCTGTATAAGGTTTGGTAGCCACAGACTTTAGGTTACACGGGTGTCTTGGATTCTCATTGAATTACATAAACCTGCCAAACTTTTCCAGATTTGTGGGGAAATAATGTGAGAGCTTCTTCAATGTCAGCAGGTCAGCCGTGGAATACGTTTTAGCAACAAAGCATTCATCTGTCAAGAAAGTGAACCTATTGTGCTTTTACCTGTTCCTCTGCTGGGTGCTCAGATTAAACATGGACAAAGTTTCAAGTAATGAGGTCAGCGTGCATACCTACCTGATCCTCTCAGGTTTGCAAGGGGCAGCCAATCAGAAGAAAGCCGGCTCCAGTGGAGGGTGACCTTAAAGGGGGATAAGCCAAAACAGCTTCAGACAAAACATGAAGTGAGGGGACCCGCAGCCAGTATAAGACAAAAATATAGTTTAGAAATATGAATCACGCAAACTGGTGTAGAAAAGTCCAAGAATTAAGAAAATCTAACTGGAAATTAGCAAAATCGAATCATTTTTAATTGATTACAGTTTCAGAATAAATGCTTGCTCAGTTCATACCGTTTGCAGACATATATAAAATATATATAATATACATAGATTAAAAAGAGTATGGTTTGACCAAACAAAGAGAAACAGACTTCATGATCCTGTGGGTCCTGTACTCTGCTCATAGTTGTGGGCCTTGATTGGCATTTGCCATAGAATAGCAGAATTGGCAGGTCCACTGCTGGTGCTCTGTGCTTACACAGATTTCAATTCAGTTCGGTTCAATTTTTTTTTTTTTTAACCAAATCATAACAGCAGTCACATCAAGGTGCTTTGTGTTGTACGATGGAGACCCTACAATAAATGAGATGAGAGCAGGTTTGACTGGCTCCCACGCTCGTCTGAACAAAACCCAATAAAACACCTCAGGGAGATTATGCGTCAGTCCATCGAACACCTCAGACTGTCCAGAAGCTCAGTGATGTCCTGATCCAGATCTCTCCATTTGTCGTCTCATTAGGAGCATGCTCCAATGTTGTCAGGCATGCATGCATACAACACATGGGAATCATATAAATTACTGAGCACTATTCTGCATTGCTGGAAAGAAATTTCAACAAAATGGACTAGTCTGCCACATCAGTCCTTCACTTTGATTTAAGGCATTTCTTTACATTCAACCCTCTCTAGATTGATGATTTCCATGAATGTAGCACCTGTTCATTCCTAACACATTAATAATAATGTATACTTTATTGATCCCCGTGGGGAAATTCCTCTCTGCATTTAACCCATTCACTCAGTGAAGCAGTGGGCTGCCATTGGGCACCCGGGGAGCAGCGTGTAGGGACGGTACCTTGCTCAGGGGTACCTCAGGGTAGCCATTCAGGGGAATCGAACCCCTGACCTTCCGATCACGGGGCCAACACTTTACCTACTGAGCTATCCCTGAC
>VUQG01030664.1:0-18102 GCA_015106755.1 Etia nguti | reverse complement strand
AGCTGTAAAATGAAACAGTCCAAATCAGAAAATAGATACACCAAAGTAAACTGGACCTGGGCTTGTTGCAGGGATCTAAAGTTACTAAACATTTCGTGAGTGTATGCACTCACACTTAGGACCATATAGTTATAAATATGAGCGTGATGAAAGTTGGGCAGCACGCTAACGTCTTTAGTCCACTCTGTATGCTCGTATGGGTCTAACCCTTTCACTCCTTTGATTTTTTCCTCATACTTTTTTTTTTTGCCTTTTCGTCAAGTCTGTCTTTGTACGGACCTGCCGTGTTCTCCTTCGTTTTGTACATAAGTGTTTTTGGGGCAAATAAAATGCAAGTAGGGATTAAAACTGCAGAATTAATGATTAACGGTGCTGGAAATGCTAGCGCTTGATGCAGTGTTTTGATTTTGCTGCCACTCGTACCTACAATGCAATGCGCAAAAATCACGTGGTCTGTCGAGCTCTATACTGGCAGCCCAAATTACCAGCAGGTGCAGATCGTGGGTAGAAGGAGGTAGCTCCGCCCAGAGGTGGAAACTCCAGCTCTATGGAAAAACAAAGCCACTAACCTGGACCATGACAGTAAGTTAGAATCAGTTACCAGTTTAACAAGAGTTTTAAAGTTACCATACTTTCTGACAAAACAACAGTTGGATGTCATGTTACTCTTGTTTGGAGATAATTGATACATATGTGAAACTGTGTCCCAATGAATGCAGTCAGTGGAGTTTGCAAAGATGATGACTAGACAGCCCTTTTTTTGGCTTAAGAAAGTGCTGTGAACCAGATCTCAGCCATTTTGCTGATCTCTTTCAAATGTCATAATAGCTGTGTGCAAAAGTATTAAGCATTCCATTTAAAGTTCAGTAACCTTTTTATTTCATTTGAAAAAACATAACTGATTGCATAACATGCACTTACAGAACAGAACAGAACAGTGTTAAGCAACATGCAGTTATACACATGACTTAGGTGTGGGTCTCTCATTCTATCATGACCGAGATGTTTGTTCAATTTAGGGATGAACATTCAGTCCTTGTTGGTTTCTGGCCACTTACTCGAAGCTCTTACAGGCATCAATGGCTCTTGATCTACATGATAATCTGATAGAAATCTAAACATTAAAAGTACATCAAATGGGAAACTTTAATCAGTACAATGTGAACAGCACAGGAAGCTGAAGCAAAAAGATGAAGTGACTTCAGTAAGAATTCATAAAATGTTTTAAAACGTTTCTTCTGTCACTCCAGCTCTCCCTTTTATCAGTGTGGATTCCTTTGAGTTATGAATCAGTCTCTTTCCCTCTCCAGAAGCCCTTTCTTTCCTGTATGTTCCCCCCTCACCCCCCACCCCAAGGCTTGTCCCCTAGTTGAACTTTTGTACCGATTGTACACATAAAGGAAACTATAAAATTCATTTAGACATACAGTGACACACACAATTTACTTCTATGTGCCAATGTGAGTTTGTATTCTGTGAGTATCTATGAATATTAGCCACCAGCACCATCATGGAAGCAGCATCATTTTGTCTGGGCATAGCACAGATTGGAAGGCAAGTCACACCTCTTCAGTGAATATTTCTGCATAAATTAAAAATGATCCATTTTGTTATACTCTTCAAACAATGTGTGCAACAATTTACTGATAATATAGCAAAATCAGCTGTATTTAAAGAGAGTATATGAGATGATTGAAATGTCTGAAATGCTCTAAAATGGGGCGTTCAGTTGCTGGAATTTCAAAGCAGAGTCACACGGTAAAGAAGAATGGGTTACTTTAAGTTTCTTACTGAACTTTACCATAAAGTAAACATAAAGCTAAGACAGACATTTCCTTGGATAATTTCATTCACCTAAAAGCATCAAACACAGGCAACTTTCTACTAAATGGTTATTGTTCAAAAATGATTGGACCATTTTTACACATCTATGTACACTATAGTGCCAAAAGTATTTGTTTGTCTGCCTTCACACCCATATTAACTTGAGTAACATCCCATTCTTAATTCATGGGGTTTAATATGATATCAGCCCACCCTTTGCAGCTATAACAGCTTCAACTCTTCTGGGAAGGCCTTCCAGAAAGTTTAGGAGTTTATGGGATTTTTCTGGCATTTTTTCCAGAAAGAGATCAGACAACGATAATGGATGAAGGCCTGGCATGCATTTTCCGCTGTAATGCGTCCCAAAGGTGTTGTATTGGGTTGAGGTCAGGACTCTGTGCAAGCCAGTAAATTTCTTCCACAGTAAACTTTTTTATCTAATGTTTTATGGGCCTTGCTTTGTGCATTGGTGAACAATTATGCTGGAGCATCATAATCGGAGCGCTCGGTGCAGTGACCCCCAAGCTAGGCGAGTGGCTCCTGCAGATCCCAGGAACAACAGAAGAGCACAGTTCTAGGAATAGGGAAGCAAAGATACTGCATATATATATCTATATGTTATTATTATGTAAACAATGGCTTTCATAAAATCATAAAATTCATAAAAAACTTGCACAAAATCTTGGGAGAATACTGATCCACGTCTCCAAGGTGTTATATTTTAGGGTTGGCGTGGACTGAAATATTAAAGTGATGAGGCCCAAACTGATATTTGGGTCCCACACAGGACCCCAATATCCCTGGTGGCACCCCGGGATGTCATTGCTTTTCTCATCACATTTTCTTTTGTGTTTTCCCAACTTGCATGCTTTCTTTTCTCCTCTCCTAACTATTGCCGTTGTCTCCTATTTCCATTATATATGACCAGTCTAATCTACTTTTGCGGTGCGAGTGTTGAAAATCCATGTTTTCTCTTCATCCTGTAATCACATCGGCCCCTTTTTCTTTTCAAATCTATGAAGCCACATTAGTGTTTCTTCTCTCCTTCCTCTTTTTCCTTCCTCTCCTTCTTCTCCATCATTTAATGCTTTCCTTTATCCTCTTTCACCAGCTTTAAAATCACTACAGATTTGCCAATCAGCAACAGCAGTCTGGATTACAATAGGGTTTGGCAAGTTTGAGATGGTTTTATGTTAACACAGTAGTGAACCTGTTCTGGCTTATGTTAAGAAGTAAGTTCTGCAAGCAATCACATGTAACCAAGCAAGGCTGCCCTAAGTGAGTATCTGTTAAAGTGACAATTACACCTAGATTTTTTTTGATATTCAGTAGACATATTTGTTGTACATTGAAAGAGATATTAATTTTTGTAATTTCTCAGTCGAAACTAACACCACCCATCGACTGATAAAACACATCCTCCCTGTCTTCTCCACCCTCACATTACAACAGGGCTCCACTGTTTTATTTAACTTCAGGGTGTTTAGTCATAAAATCTCTGGATTCTTTTCTGGAACAAGAATGTCATCATCTTATCTTGTATAGCACATCTCTTCCCATGAACTTCCCCACCCTTGTCTTGTTCATCAATTCTTCTCCTTCATGTTTCTGGTCTTCTTCTTTTTGCGCCTTCATCAATTCTTCTCCTTCATGTTTCTGGTCTTCTTCTTTTTGCTCCTCCTCTAACTCCATCTGGCTTCGTGTCCTCTTCACAACCCGTTACCTCCTCCCCTCAGGTAGTTACTCCCACTTTTGTTCTCTCAGGCAAACTCGTCCCACCCTTCTATGTCGTTATTCTCTTATTTACCTCTTGCATTCTTTCAGTTCCTTTGCACTTCTAATCTTGCCTCCCTGACCTATTTTTAACCTCTTCTTTTACTGTATTCCCACAATTCCCTTGTCTTATATTCCTTTACAATCTCATTCATATCTCATGCTGTTTCTCTTCATGTCTTTGTCACCACGGCTACTGCATTTTTCACTTTCTGAAAGTACTTAAGCTGTTCCTCTCATCTTAATTAACATTACAAATCCTCTTTCTTCTTTCCTATTGCCTGGATTCAACCGCATGAATCATTTGTCTCTTCCACAGCTCATTCTTAACCATGTGATATTTTGCATTTTCTGATTCATATTACTACAATAGCTTTCTTAAGGGGATGTTTCCTTGACTTCATCATCTGTTAGGGCATTTATATCAAGTTCACAGCATAAACAGCTCCCAACCAATCATGGAAGGAAAGGTCTGCTTTACTCATATGTTTAATGTGATTAGGCTGCATACCATTGGTTTGTCCAATTAGAGAGACTGCGTACTCAAGCTGCTGTCACAGAGGATTTTTCTGTTTAAAAAAACAAGAAAGAAAAAAACATTTTAAAGGTCAGTGAGTAAATAGGTTTAAGTTGAGGAACGTGATTCACCCAGCTGATTTTCGGTGACCTGTTTATTTTAAAACATCAGTTCCAGAAGAAGTTGGGACTCTGTGTACAATGTAAATACAAGAAGGAATGCAAATCTTTCAGTTTTCATAAAGCCATATTTTAATCACAGTAAAATACAGAAAACATATTAAATGTTTCAACTGAGAAAACGTACCATACAAAGAAAAATATTAACTCATTCTAAATTTGATGACAGCACCTCAGAAAGTTGGGACAGGGTCATGTTTATCACTTGTAGCATCCCCTCTTCTATTAACAACAGGCCATAAATGTCTGAGGACTGCGCATAGCTACTGGGTTTTTAAGACTTTTGGGTTTATCCCATTCATGTCATATATAGGATTGAACAGTCCTGAGTCTTCTTTGTTGTATTTCTTTGTTTCATAATGTGCCAAATGTTTCCAGCTGGTGAAAGGTCTGGCCTGCAAGTAGGCCATTTCATCACCAAGACTCTTCTACAAAGCCATGCTGTAATACATGCAGTATATGGTTTAGCATTGTCTTGCTGAAATATGCAAGGCCTTCCCTGAAAAGACTGGAACACGTTGCTGTAAAATCTTTTAGCAATAATGATTTTCCAGTTGTGCAAGCTGCCACTTCCATTGGATAATTTTATCTCTATTGTTCCATAGTTGAAGCCCCATACGATCGGCGATGCAGACTTCTGAGTGCTGATAGCAAGCTAGTTCCTCCCTTCTTTGGTTTTCTTTTCTTTAGTTTTCAATTTTGCCTCAGTCCATTTTTAATGATCTTTGACCCAGAACACTTACACATACAGTTTCTTCTTTGCATGACAGAGCTTTAATAGCCTTCCCTCCTTCCTTATCCATGCAGTAATTTCCATTACAGAATTATGTCTGTTTCTAATACAGTGTTGCCTGAGGTCTCAAATAACACTACTGATTTTTGTCCTTAATTTTATTTCCCTCGTGCACAGAGATTTCTTCAAATTCTCTAATTCTATTTTGATGATATTATGTACTGTAGATGAGGAGATATTAAAAGACAATTTTACATGAAAGAACATTATGGTGAAATTTGCAGATGTGGGCTTTGTGCAGATCTTTACCTTTGAGAAACTCTGACTTTTTAAGATGCTCTTTTTACAGCCAGTCATGTTAATGACCTGTTGCCAATTAATGTAATTAGTTGCAATATGTTCCTCCAGCTGTTACTTGTTATGTTTCTACCATTCTGACTTTTGCCATCAAATTCAAAATAAGAAAATAATTTTCTTAAATTGATACATATGATATGTTTTCTGTATTGCACTGTGAACAAAACATGAGTTCAAAATTTGCAAATCATTTCATTCTGTTTTTATTTACATTCAACATGTCTTTCATATTTTCCCAACTTTCTTAGAACTGCGGTTGTATTTCCATCCCCCCTTTCAGTCTTTAGCACTCTTCAAGAAAATTGGGTGAAATATGACTTTCAGCTAATTCGCTGTATCTGAAGGTCTATTTTCTTCTAAAGTGTGTGTTTTCAAACCATGTACTTTATCCAGTTTAAAATGATTTTGCTTTTTTTTTCATTTTGTTTTTAACATTAGATCAGTGGCAAGCAACTTAGCATGACCAAAGAGTCTCTGTATCTTTAATATATATATATATGTGAATAATCATTTAATCATGGCATAAGAAAAGCGGTTTAATCAGAACACTGGCAAAAATGATATTGCTATAATATGCAGATCATATTCCATCCAATCTACTGTGGAATCGAATAGAACTGTGAATTGACATATCACTCATAAAGAGGAAAAGCACTGTGCTTCAGTCCTTGTCGTACAAAATCACACATTGGCACATACACACAAGAGTAAATCTAACAGCATACATATGCAACTACACTCCATAATGTATGTGCACCTTCACACTCACAAAGGCTTTTCTGCATACATTCGTGTTTGCGGGCAAGTTTCTACACACACTCACGCACATCTATACGTGCTGCCAACTGACCTGTTGGTGAACTGAGGCTGATTGTAGTCATCTGTCTGTTAACTGCACTTTCTATAAGAGGATGGCACAGTGATTAATGAAAGATGGAGAGAGGCAGACATGGAAATAAATGAAGGATGGGGAAGGGGGGGCACCATGAAGAGCTAACCATTGACTGAGAGGGAAAAAAGGAAGTGAGACAGGAACAGAATGAGAGTGAGAGATAATCAAGGAGGGAGTCTGTGGGAAAGATAATCATGATGAGAGAAGGCACAAAGAAAGACAGAGATAATCATCCCACTTTCCACTTACAGTGTTAGATGCTGATTGGTTGAATGACCTCTGGGCCAACCCTCTCTCTGTGCTATTAGCAACAGGATGACTGATGGGAAAAATATAGTCCAGTGAAGGCCAAAAGAATTTGGATGATGAGATGGTGTTCCTGCTCACTTATGGACAACTCTGAGTCTCATTTCTGAGACCGCAGGTCAAGACCAAAAATGTTTTTGAGTCTGTTATGTTCGAAGTCTATTTTCTAACATGAAAGAGCCATAATATGCTTTAACGAGCCTCGATTCTAGAATAGCAAAATACTTGTGCTTTTTTTGGGATCTCTCATGGTGCATTGTATATTACACCAGCTCACTCTGGGGCTCAAATGCTTTGAGTACATGTTTTTTTGTATAAAAACCTTGGGAAATAATACAGAATCACTCAGTGAGCTTAGAGCTACTAAGCTCACTACTTACCATGGATCTCCACAGCTTTTGTTTAAACAAGTTTGGCTCACTCTTGCTTATTTTCTGTCATTATTTACTGTTTTAGTTGAGGATCCTCATATAAAATATAGCCACATTCACATAAAATGACCTCAGAGTATGTACAAGTAATTCATGTGAGCAACAGTTCAGGCTTCAAACTGCTCTAAAGGGTCTTTTAATTCTTCCCTTCACTGTATGCCATTGCAGGGAGATACTCTTCATATGTTCATCAAAGGTGCACAGCTTTGGCTGTGATCACAGCAGCCCCACCCACCTGCAGTTCAAACTGTCTGTTTTCAAGTGGGAGCCAGTTAGAAGAAACTTGCCTTAAAGGGAGAGTGGCCTTAAAAAGAGGTGTTGGAACATAAGCATTTCTTTTGTCACCCCATCAAAGCTACTCCAGTAGAGCTGAAATTTAAAAATATAGAGTTGAAATGAGCATGACAGATCCTCTTAAAATTTAAAGTGTAGTTAACAATAGATTTTTCAATTACAAGCAGTCAGATCTGAGATAATTCCAAAATTATGGACTTATTGCTTTTCTAGTATTTCTATGACTGTTAAGGGAGAGTGAAGTGTTACTCTAAAGAAGTCAGTTCAATTCAATTTTATTTCTATAGCGCCAAATCACAACAACATTCGCCTCAAGGCATTTTATATTGTAAGGTAAAGACCCTATCATAATAGAGAGAAAAATAAGACATTGTAAGGTAAGAGTTAGCAGATTTCTTTTTCTAAGAAAAAGCAAGCAGAAATGTGTGATAAGACCGAGGAGGAGCTTTCATTCTGTTAAGACAAATTTTACTACTGAAGGTGATGGAGTGCAGACCTGAATTTAGTTTTCATTTATTATTTTTCGTAGATAACTATGTGAGATTTTGATAAATAAGGAGTATTATGTTCAGTGTCTCGTTATCATTATGGGGACAGAGTCACAAAATCATTTACACATTTATATGAGTTTAATTTGATTTACTACTGTGCCCCTTATTCACGTCTTGTGCCCAACCCAACCAATTTTCATTCACATATTGGTCTGTGACATGTTTTACTGTCTTGTTTTGTAACAAAAAATAATAAAATAATAATAATGATTAAAAAAAAAATACAAGGTCCAGACCTCTGTGAACCAAAGCTAGTTATGGACATAACCAGACAGTTGTTATAGTATCAACCCACAGTGTGCATGAATGTGCAAAGATGTACTCAGGAGGGAATGTGTGATGTCCTTACCATGCACAGATTTCAGGCTTATTATTTTAACAGCGGCGTGCTTGTTTTTCTAGTAAGGATCTGCTAATCTTTGGTTTTTGGGCCTAACAACACAGTCTTGCTAAAAAGCCATTAAATTAAGGATGAAGATCAAGGACTCAAATCTGGCCACAAAATGCTATGGTAACCACCGATTACTCATGTTTACTGATACTGCCTTCACATCTTTTCTTTTTCTACCAGATGTACTGACACATACGTCTTTAATCCACGACAACAAGTTTAACTACAAATGAGAGATATCTCACAGAACAAAACAAACCATGAAATCGAAGGTACACTATGTTGACAGACAGTTTTGACAGCCTTTGGAATTTGAACTATACAGTACTATTTGATATGTGCTACTTTCCAGCCTGATACTGCAGTTCGCAGCTTCTGGTTTGCACTTATTGGCCTACTGACCACCATGTATACCATATTTTTTTAAGTTTCCTTTTATATCATGTTTACCATGCATGATGTAGTGACATGAGCATTTCACCGGATTCCTTGGGGAAAACATTTTATAATCTAAGAAACTTTGAGAGAGAACAACCCTTTCACAGGACACACACTCATCCACACAAAACGAATACACCAAAGGCACACACTAGCTAAAGGATAGCGCAGTTTTTGGATTAAACTTTAGGCGTATCACAACCACTGTTTCACATCACTACAGTGGCTAACAATATTTAATATCGTTTGGATTACTTTTTTCTTTGCCACTGGTCCATGTTTTATATTTAAAACTAGATGATTTTTTCCCAACCTGTGTTTTCCGAGGGCCTCAACAACAAATGAGCTGAAACCCACCAAATCACCTTTGGTTTAAATTAAGCATTTTTTATTACTTAGCCTTATTACTGCATATACTTATTGATTTATATGGATTTCTCGTGTGTCACAGATTGCTTATTTCTTAATCTATTATTTGTATTTTGTCTCCCTGTCTATTTTTTCCAAAGTGTAAGATGAATTGAAACACACTTATTACATACACATATTGCAATGGCAAGGCACCCATTTGGTGTAACTAATGTTTAATTAATCTTTGATCATCGCCCGATCCCCTGAGACTTATACACACACAGCTGACATGTTATGGTGCGTAATGTGGATATAAAATTGCATGTTTATGTATAATGACCTTTGCTTGTCTGGCCATCTTAAAGGGCTTGGGTCAATGTCCTTAATTGGCACTATCTTGCAGGAGACATTCTTAGAAGTCATAGATCCAAATCTATCATATTGATTGATGCTGTCCAGTAACTGCCTGGTTTGTCAACAGCTTCAATCAAAAAGAATAGTTGGTTTAGTTGGAGAGTCTTTGAAAGGCTGGAGTTTTCAGTATAGCTAGGCAATTGAAGGATCATCATAATTCTTGGAAGTATACCAAACTAAGCTTCAGATAAACTATAATAGTAAGTATATCCTTTGTTCTTGCTGCATTGGGATGTTTTCGCTACCACTGATTTCACCTGTGTTAGATTTTTTCTTCTGCTTTGTTTTGCCAGTTGCATGTGTTTGAGACACATACAGAGCAAAGCAAAAAGTCAACACATTAATCACAGTGATGTATTGAAAAAAAGACTTAGTATGAAAGTCATACCCAATTGATTTCTTTCATTAGAGCTTCCAGAAACACTACACAAGATGGATCTCAGGGACCAGAATGTGCATCTGCTGAGTATGTTGTGTATTATCTGTATATGTTTGTGACGTAAACTGTCATATGTTAAAAAAAAATAAATCATATTTTTTCATTTATTGTACCTTCATACACAGTTTGCACAATGTAAACAATGAAAAGGAAATGCTATCTACCAAGTGTCAGCAACCAAACAACACACATGACATGAATATAGTAAAAAATACCTGCACTACCAACATGAATAAATTATGGGCCTCATATATATCTATATAAAAAGTATTAAGACTAATAAAAACCTGGAATAACAAAACTTTTTTTTTTTTAAAAAGAAGAAGAATGAAGTCTACATTTCAAAGTTTGCATGGTTCTGCAGATTTTCTAATCACATTGTTTAAATTGTCAGGTAAACGGCTACCAAAAACTCAAGGTAATGTGCTAAGAAAACCAGATTTTGGAGACTATTTGTGCAGGAACTTTGTTCATCTCTCTGTCTGAGTGGAAAACCTCTTGATGACCTTGTTCTTAAAAGTCTCTGTCGAGTTCCTTCTCCATGGAGAGCATAACCAAAGCATTAAGACAATCCTGTGTCATGGTGATTCTCAGCAAAGTTTTGATCCTTTTCAAAGTAGAAAAGCACCTCTCATATTCAGCTGTTGTCATGGGTGTGGTGAGGAAGACTTTGAGAAGACTAACAGTCTCTGTGGAAGATGTCTGTAGGTTGTTGATACAGAGGCAGGACACCACTGTCACCCTTGAACTCACTGTTCTCATAAATGAATGGCATTTCTGTTTTTCAGCATTTGCCTTGTTCAGCACGAAGTATTCTTTCACCGTTGTTTCATCAGGGAACTTCACACTGTGTTGTGGGAACAACTCACCATGTATGAGTGTTACACTGATGAGGTGCTGAGGGAATGAGAACTAGTCCTTGGCTTACTTCAGGAATGTACGATACACCTGTAAAAGATAGACCATTAGCTTAAATTTTCAATAAAGCTGGTTGGATGGAAGTAATTCTGAATGAACACATTCCCATGCCCAAGTGATGGGTATGAGTGTTAACGTTTGAACACCATTGTCCCTAATAGCAATTTGCAGTATATTTACAGTAAACTTTACAGTAAATTTTTCTGTTAAATTTATGTAGGATATATTATAGATAGCTATCTCAACAATATCATTTTTTGATCATCTCCACAAACCAGACAGAAATTCTGTCTCCTGAGCGTGAAATCCACCGAATGAACAAGAACAGGAAAGCAAGTATTACTTGCAGACACTCCATTGCATCATGAGCTCTAACATTTTTTTCCTGGCTAAATACCACCAGACCTTGAAACATTTACAGGGAGACAGTGACCACATCACAGCATCACGCCTTACCATTGTACCCAGTCTCCGCGGTTCTCCTGGTGCTAGCATTCATATTCATATTAATTTTCTCTTACATATTTAAGCTGGATGCAACACAATTTTGGTCTTCTGTGTACTTGTCTGAGTGATCCTAAATTTTACAATCTCAAATCTTCTAGAAGTTATGAGTTGAGCTTTTCACCTGACCTTAAGTCTTTAATTACCAGCTGTGTTTGAGAACCACTTTAGCTGTATTATTGTGTCATGATCCTGGGTCTGATTGTAGAGTTTTGGGGCTTTGTGGTCAAATTTATTTTTTTTTTTTTGTTGATCTGTTTTTGGTATCTTGGAGTCTTAGTTCTTCGTGTAACTGTGTCCTAGGTTTAGATTTTAGTTTGTTTCCTCAGTGTCTCATTTTCAGTCCTCTTGTGTCAACTCCACTACAGACACATAAAGTCCATTCATGTGTCTGTTTGAGAACCTCTGGATCCGCCCTTTAATAAAGATGTGGTCTTTCTTTCTTTCTTCAGTCCTTCTCTGCAGCTGGCTGAATAGCACGTACATATGTGTCACAATCTTGTGGAACAATAAGAGGAAAAACAAAACACAATCCTCATCCAAGCCTCTCTTACAATTTATGTAAGTTCCAGGTGTCTCTGAAGGACTGGAAAGATTGTAGCAGTTCAATTTCAACTCAGTTTCATTTGCATAGGGCCAAATCACAACAGCATATATTATTATATTGTAATATATAAAGCAAGAAAGTCTTTGGCTTGAATCTTTGGGCCAATTGGGCTTTTTCTGTGTGGAGATTTCATGCTCATCCTGTGCTTGCGTGGGTTCCCTCCGGGTATTCTGGTGTCCTCCCACAGTCCAAAGACATGTATGGGTTATGTTAACTGGCAATTTTCAACCATACATAGTTGTGAATGGTTGTCTGTCTCTCTGTGTTAGCCATGCAACAAAATAGAAGAAGCACCTTAAGACATTTTATGGTTTTCAAAGGTGGTCAAAATCAACCTGTTGGACTGCATGCTGTCTGTTTTAAATCACCCCAGTCCTCAGGAAATGAAGAGTATTGATATTATCACCATTCAAGCATATGAGAATAATGACATTTCCACTGACTCAGAGCTGGCACTTGTGTTACATTAGAGTGTTTTTTTTTTAGTTTATAATCATCTAGAGTGCAAGTACCAGGACCATCTCTACAGCACTGCTGGTGAGTACAACACTCCCAAATGAGTAGAAGGCCAAACATATCAGCCAAGATTATAACGGGGTGGCTGTAACGAGAGGAGCTGCCAATGGGCTGCAGCTTAAGATAACAGATGTCTACAAAAATGCTCACTACAGTCACCACCATGTACATCAGCTGAACCTCCACCTCTATGTTCTTCTCTTGGCCTCCTAAAGAAACTGGTGTGTTCAACCAGGTAGTTGCGAGACTCCTCAAAGCCTCTTCAAGACAGTAGAACTTCCAGTCATGCTGTAAACAATGTGAAAAAGGACATTCATGATCTGCTATCACCCACAACCAGATGGCTGCCCCGTCCCAAGCCTGATTCTGCTGGAGGTTTCTTCCTGTTAAAACTGAGTTTTTCCTTCCCACTGTTGCCAAGTGCTTACTCAAAGGTGTTTATTTGATTGTTGGGTTTTGCCTGTATTATTGGTGCCCTTATTAACATGACTTTGGATAGCAATAATCTGTTAGTGTTTGGTGCACCTTACCAGTCACTCTCTACAGTCAGACCAAAATTGTACAGCCGTTTCTTTCACTCTATCATGAACCCTTGAATGAGATTAAGAAAAAAAAGAGCATGTATTAAAGCTCACAACAAGCACTTAGTGATCCCCCGGGAGGATCCAACCAGCTAGGTTCAACTCTGCTGATTCCCTCTTTTAATCTGTCCATTTTATGTTACAGTAAGCTACTTTGAACTCTGTATGTTTGTAAGTATAATGTTTTGAAAGGGTCTGCAGAAAACAGTGTTATACTCATATACAGGCACAGCTACAGAGGCATGCACACACTTCGTAACATTTATTGGCCCAAAAAGCTTGTGGTGGGTTTTCAAATGCTCACGCACAGGCACACAAACACACACACACACACACACGCGTGCCTTGATGAAGGACAAGAAAGATGAGATACAAATGCAATATTAAACCATCGATATTTCGAACAAGAGACAACTCAGGTTTTTCAGACACAACATAAAAACTTTATTTTTTTTCCAGGGATAAATCCTTAGATGCCAAAACCTTCTTTCACTTACTCTGTCTTTTATTTCTTTTACTGAACTTTTTTCTCTACTTCCTCTTTATAGAAATACAGCAACGCATCTAAAAACAGTACACCTAGACATGGACAGAGCCTTGCTGATGATGTGGTTCATAATTATGGTGTTCCAGATACATGCAGAAGATTTATTAATTGCATATTAGTTGCATTCCACATATTAATTATTAATATCCATTCATGTCTGTTGATCTGTTAAATGTCGTGCAGTCATGTGGTTTTAGTCACTTGCCAGGTATTTGCTTATCTATTTTTCTATACATATACATATGCATTTACACACATGGATGATGGATAGAAGGATAGATGGGTGTCTCACTGCAGACTGATGCCAATCAAGCAAAATCAGCCACTCGCAACAACATACTTCAAAAAGGTTTAATTAGACAGCACTATAAAAACACCTTTGTTTCTGTAGTGCAGATAAGTAGCTGATCAGAGGTATTAAATTAGCAATCAATCAGAAATCAGCTTTTCTAATTAAAATGAATTTGGTGTGAGAGGACAGCAGGCTTTTAAAAGTTGTCTCACTAAGCCAAAGTCTAAACTCAAGCAAAATCGTTTACATGATAAGAGTGTCCACTCTGTTTCACTACTGTGCAACTCAAAGTGGAATGACACACAAAAATTTTTTTTTACAGGATATTTACAGGATATGTCATGTATTTCCTGTGTCATCCATAAAATATTTACAAGATTAGACAAGGGCTTGAGCCAGCTGGCAGAACTGTGAACCGCCATGTTATCCAAGGACAATGAGAATAGCAAAACAACACCCAAAAACCCCCCAAAACAAACTAAAAATATTACACATGGAAAATGTTATAATATTGCTGTAGGTGTGTGGCAGTACTCTGCACTTAATTCTAAGCAGTAACCAGTAACCATTATGTGTTTGACAAAATTAAGACACTCTTTAGCCAGTAATTAAAATTTATATTAAGACACCTAATGATTCAGTAGCTTGTAAAACCACCTTGAACAGCAATAACTTAAAGTAATAATTTTCTGTATAACTTCTCTCACAATCACTGTGGATATTTGTTAAGGTCCTGCCACAGCATATCAGGCAGGTAAAGCTCTGGACTTTGACAGGATGACAGGACTATTGCACCTTGATTTTTCATTTTTTTAAATTTTGTCAACCATTCTGTTGTAGATTTGCTTCTGTGCTGTGCAGCATCCTTGTCCTGTTGCATGAATTTCAGCCAAGCTTTAGCTGTCAGACAGACAGCTTCACATTTGACTCTAGAAAACCTTAGTGTACAGAGGAGTTTACGGACAACACAATGATTGCAAGGTGCTCAGGTCCTGCGGCTACAAAGCAAGCTCATCACCCCTCCAGTATCATGCACAACAGCAGGTATGAGGTGTTTGTGCTGAAATATTGTGTTTGGTTTTCTCCAAAAAGTAGTGTTGTATACTATTTTCAAACATCTCCACTTTGGTCTTTTCTGTCCAAAGGACATTGTTGCAGAAATCTTGTGTTTATTCAGATGCAACTTTGGAGTCTGATCTTGTGGTAAATTTGCTGCTGGGTTGTATCTTTTAACACAAACCTGAATTTTCAGACAAGTAAACTTATCATATAGAATTCTGTGATTTTTACTTTTTTAATATAACTGTATAAATGCTAAAAGACTGTTTGTGTAAATGGTAGATTCTGGTTATGTGAGGAGATATGGTGTTATGTTTTACAAAAGAAAACACTGTGTCATCAGGAACACTAAGAATATCATGAATACAGTGATTTATTCCAAATCAGCTCCACTGAATAACTATTTGACTATTATTTATTGAAACATTTTGTCATTTTAAAAATCTTGAACCAATACAAATTTAGATATTCAGAGCACGCTATCAAATGTATATATCTTAACCACATCCAATATGATTATGTAAATTATTAACAAATTGAATATCCTTATAACAAATACTGCTCAAATTACTAAAAATTTAGGTTTTACAGTTAATTAAGCTTTCATCTGAAAAGTGTTTTGAATTATTTTAAAGCTAGATTATCCTTATACTCAAAGTATTTGACATCTAAAATGCAGTTGAAATGAAATGTTTTGCATTCGGAGTATAACCCACATTGCAATTATTTTTACAGATAAATTATTTTTCATCCAAAGCAAGGTCAGGCCAACCTGGCACCAAATGAAAAGTTAATATAACAAAGCATGAAGCTCATAGTGAAACATGATAGAAATACTCAGGTGTGCAGATGCTCTGCCTTTTCAGGAACTGGAGACAAGATGAACTACACACTGACAAGAAAGGAGTTCCACTCCATTCTTCAGTGGCATGCCATCCCCTCTGGCTTGAAATTGTCTGGAAAAATGATTCATTTTCCAGCCGGACAATTGGCCTAGACATACAGTGACACTGTGCCATGCCTGTTTGAAGTCCTGGGAAGGCAAAGAGTACTGACATGCGTGGCTTTCCCCTCACAGTCAGTAGACATCAGGCTCACCAAACATCTTTGGGAATATTTCAAATCATAAGACTCCCATTTAAATGAGCTGTGAAAGAGGCTTGAACTATTTGGATTCCCATTTTCAGAAACTTGTATAATCAGCCAGTCTGATAGGAAAGAGGTTTTTTTTTTTAGTTGTTGAGTTTTATTTCTGAGGGATTCAGAATTTTTGAAAAAGTGAGAGGTTTTTGGAATATTAGAAAAAAATCTACCTTTTAGTCATTGAATATTTAGTTCATTTTTAAAAAAAGTTAATAAATGTACTTGGCTTGAATCAGTTAAGGAAAGAAAGAAAGAAGGAAATTAAAAAAAAAAATAAAATAGCCTACACTGTAGAGGGTGACTTTGGCTCTAAACAGGAAATTCAGTAGGAAAGGGCTTAAAGTGGGATTCAGTACGTAGGACAATCCTAAAATAAGTTATAAGGCTCAGAATGGACAAAAGACAGCTCATAATAACTTATACTGAGAGCTGCAGATGATATTCTTAATGTACAGGCCTAGATCAGGGGACCTGAGCTGCTGCTGGTCTGAGGTTTACTTCTATTTGTGGATTTACAAAACTGTATTTAACGAGATGTAAACACACGTTCATAAGTTGTCATGTTTGATTTCCATGCTGTTTTTATACTAGACAGCATAAAGTAGGTATGAAGGTGAAATTCAACAAAAGAATGTAAACATCATCAGCTTAGCTTCAAATTAATCTCTCTATGTCATTCACTTGATGTAACCTAACTGAACCACAGCCACTGTGCACCAGTAATACACTGTTCTTTACTTCCACTGTACAGCAAACTAACCTGTTTATCCTGCACTAACCTGCAGAATATTTTATGGAACATTCAAATAACACACCTTAGTTTGTTTTGCAGCATATTTCACAATATGAAAAACATAATGTCACATGTTCAGACCCAATATCTGACCTAACAAATGAGGACTTACATGTGAGCTTTAAATTTCCAGTTAATCGGATACCACGGAGCAGTCCTTAGCTCTCTTCTATAACCTCTCTTCTTGCTTTCCTGTTATCTTGCACTCCCTTTATGTTCGCTCCTCTTTTGTAGGGCTAGCTAGATGCTTAAGTATCATGACCGCAACCTATGGACATCTGCCGTTCTAGTGTTATGTCAAAAAACAAACAACTCCTGACTATAACCAGTGGCAGTTTTTGATATGAGCGACATGGGCAGTTGCCCAGGGCGGCATCGTGGTGGGGACGGCATCATGGCATCGGCAAAAAAAAAGTTGCTCGCACCCATGCTGCTCCAACATCATTCCAGCACGTTTTGGGGATTGCATAGGCACCGAACGGTTTTCTATTGCCCATTTGCGAGGACTAAGGGTGCCCTCCATTTACGAGGTGCGCCTGCAGCTTGCTGCACAGGGAGGAGAGGGGCGGGATGGCGGTGGATTCTCTGGCTGACTAATAACCAGCTCGCAAAATAAAACAAAATAAAATAAAAACAAATGAACAAACTAGGGCTGTTAATGATAACGCTGTACATTCATGTAGTCGTAAAAAGCATGATAATATATTAAGTAATCCAAAGTATTCAGAATACGTTACTCTCATTTTGGGGCATTTATTCTGTAATCTGTAGTGGAATACATTTTAAAAGTAGCCTTTCCAACACTGCCTATACAAACCGAACCTGTGCACTACGGTGTAGGTTTATTAGTTTATGTTGTAGGGTTGGGTGTTGATACTGGAGTACAAAATTACTGATGGAAGATGGACAAGAAAAGGTCAAAGCCATCAGATCCTCAGTTTAGAAAAACAGAGAAAAGAAGAGGAGAAACGAGCAAAAGGTAAGCAGATGTGTCTTTGGATAATGTCAGGTATTATGTACGACATGTATCCTGAAACAAGATAACATTCAGTGGTAGGGATAGTGAAAACTTCTGTTTAATTTTGTTAGCCACTTGGCTATGATAGTAAACAGTAGACAGACAGTAGACATTGATGTGGCTTATTGAATCTTTTGGACTGTGTTCAGCATAATATTAATTAGCCATTAATTGGAAGAGGTGTATTGTTGATTTGTCTGCTATTCTCAATGTATGAGGAATTATAATGGCTGT
>VUQG01030661.1:0-13105 GCA_015106755.1 Etia nguti | reverse complement strand
GGTATATAATGATGTGCTCTGTGATCGCTAGCGACACAGCTATGTTAGCATAACATAAACACAGTGAAGCTGGAGGATGAATGCTAACTTTTTTCCACTCGATAAAAGTTAACGTGAGGGTTCCCGATGGTTAGGGACAAATGCAATCACATGGCAGGATGCTGTAAACGGACCAAACTTCAGTCAGGAGAACAACTGAGATAATCCATCCACAATACGAGGTTAGTCATTAATATACTGCAACAACATGGGAATAGAGCAGCTGTGAGAAAATTCAACATTAATGAATCAATGGTACGAAAGTGGAGGAAGCAAGAAGAATGAGTTGAGTAAAGTTTTTTGTTTTTTTTTGTTTTTTTGAGTTGAGTAAAGTTTGACTTATCTGACTGTTTTGTTTCACTTAATACGCCTTATAATCCGGTGCACCTTATGGTCCGCAAAATACAGTAAACTTATAAGATGAACTGTTCAAACAGACCAACCTCTCCCATCAGGTTGCCAATCTATTGCTGGACTAACACAGAGAGACAGACATTCACATCTATGGCCAGGACAACCAATTAACCTAACCCCATGCATGTATCTGGAACACATGCAGACAAACTCCAAACAGAAAGGCCCCAGCCAACCAATGGATTTATACACTGGGCCTTTTGGCTGAAAGGCGATAGTGCTAACCTACACACCAGCTTGCCACCCCACTGCCTAACCTAAGTTCTACCATATTTCCATAAATTATTATTGTATGAAAAGGCTGCTGCTGCCATGACATCAACTATTTCTAATTACCTGCAGAGATGGCATGCTTACATGTTATTGGGGTGGCTGTAGCTCAGGAGGTAAAGCAGGTTGTTTATCAATCGGTTAGATGGAAAGTACTTAAGCATAGAAAAAAGTGAAAACTGAACTTTGCTGTTTGCTTTGCTTTAAAACTCAAATATTAACAGAGAGCTCTTTTTTGTGTCTACATTAGGATAAGGGTTGGGTCTCTTGGCAGGGTCAGAGGTGTATATTGTGAATTATACAACAGTACATATCAGGCCATGTTGCAGAGAGAGTAAACTACTGAAGTACTTTTACAAAAACGGAATGAATTATGTGCAATTTATTACATTTTTGAGTAGAAATTACAATCCTGCTGTGGTTGTAATTAGTTTTATACTTTAGTTGTTGTATATGGAGGGTCAGAAGTGCCAAAATGAATTAAATAAATACATAATTTAATAATTAATTAAATGTGTCAATAATTAATTTTAAAAATGAAATAAATAAATAATTAAATGTGTCAATAATTAAATACAATTTGAAATAAATAAATAATTTTTAAAAATGTTTTAAATCAAATGAATGGGCATGTAATTAATTATTGAAATTTTTTATTTAATTTTTTATTTAATTTCAATTTTAATTAATTAATGAAACATTTAATTAATTATTTAATTGCGTATTTAATTAATTCATTTTGTCACTCCTGGCTCTCCGTAGCTGTACAGATTAAACATATTATACAACTGCTGGGGTATAATGACCATCTGAGGTGCTTTTAAACTCTTTATGCTAAACTTAGCTTTTGTATCCAGCTTCTTACCTATTTTCCCTCTATATAAGGAAGGAAAAGGGTAAAAAATGAAATTAGAATACTTTAGAAAACAATAGAAATCAATGACCTTTTAATTCCAGATTTTATACTATGCTTTTATGCTTTTCAGTTTCATCCAGCAGTAGACTGTTTTAATGCTTCAGCAAGTTCAGACGCAATAATGTTTTCTTTCAGGATGATTAAGATTTTGTAAGAAGCCAAACTGATTCTATTATTAGAACATACTCTTTTATAAATGTTCATTCCTGTTTTATACTTTGTAAAACCTGCATTGACTCTGTTCCACACTGGTGGTTCCAACCAAACAATGATCTGATTTTACTGGATTCAGTCCTTCGTGCATTTCAGTCTCTGTTCCTCTAGTGCGCCCTGCAGGCTGCATTGTAAATTCAAAACTTGGACAGCAATCATACCAATGACCAATCTCGTTATCTTGCTAGAAGTCTCATCTTGAGTTGCAGAGTTGCAACAAGGCTTGGCCTCTTAGTAATTTAATTTCATTTAATTATTGCTACGCTAAAACCTTTGAACTTCAGCTCATTTTACAACGTGCCCATCTGCTCTGAAAGATTTGCATGCTAAGTGAAACTTGCAAAGCTTAGAGACCCCCCTGGTAATCCTGCCTAATCCCTGTTGTTCTTCCCAAACTAATTAAGTCTTCATAGTACCTTTAATCTGTGGTGGATTATTAGCTAAGGCACCTGTAGTTGCGTGTCGTTGGAGGGATTCAGTCCCGTGGCCCTCACGCTTCCTTTATTGGATTAATGACTGCAGTGCTTTGTGCAGGTAAAAATAACTGCAGTAGCGAGCTGCAGCAATGATGCCCCTTTACTGTCCAACCTAAACGCTAAAAAAAAGTGCAATTACTTTTCAGTGTTCTACTAAAAGCCTTAATTCATTGTACACCGGCTGGCTACTTTGTTAAGTATGCTGTTATATATACTGTTCCTTAATGTCAAAATCTAATCAGCCAATCATATGGCAGCAAACCAATGCATTATTGTTTAAATGCCACAGCCTACCTTGGTTTTGTTGTCGCTCATGCCCATGCCTTTATGACCACAGTGTATGTATCTTATGATGGCAACCATTTGCACTGCTTAGTTCAGCACAAAAACACAGGAAAAATTGCATTTGGTCAACTGTTTATTTATTGTAACAATGCTTAGATCATTGGAAATCCTGTTTATTTCCCCTTAAATTGGGCTAAATTTGTAAGAAAAATGCATTTGTGGGTTGAGCAGCAGAGTTGAGTGGGTTGCACCCATGAAAAACTTCTCTACCATTGCCAAACAGATTATTCTGCTATGGAGATGTTTGTGACTTTAGTTTATTTGGATTAGATGACTGAAATCTGCAGAAACAAGCAATTTAACAAGTCATTTATTTAATAAACAGTGGCCTCAGTAGCATGTGGAAGAACCATACACAGGCACAACAGCCTGGCACCTCCTCATGCTGGTCGCCAGCTTGGTCACATACTGTTGTGAGATGGGATCCCATTCTTGAATCAGCATTTATTGTAAGTCAGCCATAGTGGTTGTGTTTGAGTAAGCTGTTTGGCATTGGCAGAGAAATATTTGTCAAGTTTTACATGGCTGCATCTTTCAATCTGCCACAAAGTGATTCTGGCACACTGTGAGGCAACTTAGGAAGAGAAAGCAGTGCTCTACTCACACAGTATATAGTGTGAGTGGGGTCCTGCTGACTTCATCCCGTTAGTCTAACCTCATTGCAGGAGAAACATTGTGGTTTTCGTCCTGGTTACAGAATGCTGGACCAGGTCTCTGTCCTTTCAAAGATATTTGAGGGTGCATCTGGGTTTTCCCATGGGTTTTGTGAACTTTGTGAAGAGAAGGTGATCATTTGCATCCCTTGTGAGGTGCTTTGGCTGTATGTGTTGTCTGACTTGTTCCTACAAGCCACTTAGTCAGAGTACAACCATTGCAAGAGCTTGGGCCGCATTGTCAACAATAAGTTGGACAATAAGTATTGGGTACTGGACTCTGCCACGGCTGCCCTTCATCACCAAGTTTATAATTTTTATGAACAAAATAAAAGGTAAAAGTGAATTATGTCCCAACGCTCACCTGTGGTCACAAGTTGTGGGTAGTGACTGGAAGAAGGACATTGTAGATACTAAAAGGTGGAAATGAGTTTTCTTCAAAGGGTGGCTGGCCTTTCTATAGCCCTTTTCCACTAGTACCTACTAGGCCTAGCTTGACTTAATTCGGTTTTTAGGACTTTCCATTATTTGGTAGCACCTGGTACCAGGTACTTTTTTAGTACCTACTGCTCGGGGGTTCCAAGTGATGCATGCCACTCAAAATGTGACGTCAACAGACTGCATACTGCTGATAGGCCAGTCAGTGGCATGACTCCATGAGTCATGAGAGCAACTCCTTCACAAAAATCAAAACTGCCCTTTTTGAAACCACACGAGAGAAATGGCTTCACACAAACCAACATGATGAAGTACAAACGTTTACCATCAGTTTAGCAGCAGGTATACCACCTCCTCAATGTTTTCATTCGCTGTGTTGTTTGTGTTACATAAAAATGACATCACTGGACTTTCAGCTGCAATGCTATAACGACCCCAAGCGCATTGAGGTTGTACTCAATTGCAACCTCTGCTAGGTTGCTGCCCCTGTAGCCTGACCCTGAATAGGTCAAAAAAGAAAGATGGATAGATGGAGGTCAAGTTCTGCAAGTTTGGAAGTTCTGGCTTTCCATTCATTGCAGGATATTTTTGACTCACTTTGGCTTATGTACAGAAATATCTTCATGAAGAGAATTTATGTATATATTAACATTTATTTAAAAAACAAATAAACATAAATGACAAATAACACACCATATAAAAAACAAAAAACAAAAAAACACAAGCGTCATACAGTATATACAGGATGCATTTTGATGAAGACTATGCTTCAGTAAAAGTTGAAAATGCTAACGTTTGTTGGGCTGATGGTGTGCGTTGGCAGAAGAACATTGAGGTTAACAGTATTTACAGATGTGGTCTGAAGTTTTCACTCATCATGGGCATTAATACCATGGTAACATTGAGCTTTTAATGGTTTTTCGAGCTGTTCTTTTCCCAGCGTGGAATGACTGAACAGTATACGCCTTTAATGACTTAAAAAAAATAAGAATTTGGTCTAAAAGTTTATATATAGAATCAAATACTGTATATACATGTACTAACTTACTTCTTTCAGTTACTGGTGCTGGATTTATGCCTATGATGTATGGTATGTAACTTCTTACCACAACTGTAGATTAAGGCAGGTCTACATTTTCACATTTAACTCAACCAAAAAAATAGCTACTTTAAAACAGAGACATTCACGGGCACTTCAAATAGTTTAAAGAGCTGTATCTCAACCACTGAACATCAATTCATGCAACATACAAATCTTTAATCTTTCCTTTAATTTCTTCTTCTCACTTTTAGGATCAGCTCTGAAGATAAACAGTCAATATTTCGTTCTTTTTTTATTTTCAGTAGCGACTCCCAAACTCAAGGTAATATACACAGCTAAGAAGTAACAGAAAGGTAAAAAAAATAGGTAATACTACATAATTAGAAAACATTAACAACACTATTATGAATCATTGTGTCAAAAATTTCCAGGGATCCATATTGTTTAGATTGATGAATTTTTGACATTTGGATCTGGAAATATTATTGTGAGGATAAAGCTATAAACACAACAAGGAAATGCATGCAACTGAAAATGTTGTGCTCTCAGAATACCAGTTTCTACATACCAATTACTTATTGTTGTGCTTTTGATTTAATATCTCTCTCTATATACAGAGATATATGTATTCGATAAAGTTGGGTGTTTTGAAACGTGTTAATTGTAGTGCTGAGGCGTAACTTTTACATTAAAGGCAGTTATTCTTCATTTCTGGCTTGTGTTGCAATTTTTACAGTTTGACTACCATTTGGGGAGTAGCTTTTGAGTGTTTGCATATAATTTAATGTCTTACATGCAAATATGGGTAACAAACTATGGGCAGTCTCCTAGCAACCAAAGCCATCACAAGGAGGCTTTTGGTACAGCACCCTCTTCATGACCTATTTTATCCATTCACACCCATTCACACAAGCACTTTTTTATATGCTTTTTCTATGTAAGTGCTTTCTATCTAACGTTCATACTCTGATGGATGCATCAGAGAGCAACTTGGGGTTAGTATCTTCCCCAAGGATATTTGACATATAGACTGGAGCGGATGGGGATCCAACCACCAACCTTTCAATTTGTAGCTGACATCCAAATTTTTCCCTCGCAACTGGTGGTTGTATCAGAACGGATTTTGTGGACATCTCTTGAGCTACATAAGCATGATGTCACTCAGCATGTAGCTAGTATTGGTAGCTTCATCATGTCAGCTCAGATGACATGAGTTGTTGGATTACATAGACGATATATAGCACATACAGTGTAACTTAGTGGTTCAGAAAAGCCTTGTCAACTACGTTTTATCACTGAGGATAGAGTGTGAGCATCAGCTATGCACAAACTTGAGCCCCATAATGCTGATTTTTCTATAAATTATGCAGAGCTCCTTTCAGTAATCCTTACAAGTGAATTAGTAAATTGAGAGCACTTATTTATGTTGTGCTCTTCAAATCTCCTGGGCTTAACAGAAAGTTGGTTTTGTGGCTCCAGAGGCCCCTGATAAATCACTGAAAGTAACCAATTCTGAATGTTTAGTAGACCCAGCATTGAATTAAACCCAAATTAAAATCTGTTCATGTTAGCTGCAACGGTCATCGACAAAATTCCACAAATCTCTACAGCACTTTGTTTACTCTGCAATATTCAAGTGAAGAAAACCAAAAAGAAGAAAATAATGCACCTCGACTTTGCATGAAGTCAGTGAGAACGCATGCCAGCATGCTACTTTGTACAAAGGAATCAGAAGGTTGAGTTTACAAGATGAAGAGCACTTGGATTCGTTCATTACACTTTAACCCTTCACCCAGTGTGTGCACCGAGCATCAGCCAATCAGATCACAGTTCAGTGATTTGCCAGTGGAAACAGTTCCATGTTTCCACTGGCAACATCAGGAATTGGATTTCTTATATCAACCCGGAATAAAATGAACTTATCCTGAGAGGAAAACTCATTTTACCTGCAGTTACATACAATAATAATAAAAACAATAGTTTGACATTTAGGTGGTGTTAAGTAGTGACATGTGATACCCGGTCATTCTAACCACATGGTGGCTATGATTAGTACAGCAACACGAACCCATTTATTTCAGCCACAGTGGACCAAAATAAGCCAATGTGAAAGGGGCTGCGTTCACTGCAGTCTGAATTTACCCATTACATGACATGTCACATTAACAAACATGTTTCATAACCAACTCATTAAATCACCATTTTGTTGGACCAGCAGTCAGAGCAGCTTGCAGATTTCTCTCCAGAGGTGTATTGCACATGGTACGGAGGAGGATCGTTGTATGATGCCTGCAGTCCTCTCGCTGGGGAGCTTCTTTTAAAAGGAACCTATTCTGCTTTTTCTTATTTTCTGTCCTGTATTCACTGTTGCAGTCTCTGATCTTTTTAAATGTAAAAGTAATCCCAGTGAACAAAAAGTGCCAGCTTCAGACTGCTCTGTGCTGCAAGTTCACGAGCACTGGGTGCTGCCCCTCTGCAGCCTTTCAGAAGATGGCTAATCAGATGAACGTGGGCTTATGCCCAGGCCTTAAAGAGACAGGAGCTACAAAAGCTTTTTTTTGAGACAACAGATGAGCTGAGGGGTTGCTGGAGTGCTGAAAATGAGAACAATAGAGGCTGTTGAAATGTATTACCTCCCACATTTCTTGTCCTTGATGAGCAAGAGAAGCTCCAAAATAAGCTTCAGTCCAGTTTTGGCCACCTCCACCTCCAGTTAGCTTAATCAAGCTGTCACCAAGAAGGAGGTTCCTGTATAGATCTAATCTCTTCTTAACAATCCTGTTCAGATGGCACTATGAGGTCTCACGGACCCAGTTGGACCTTTGTAAGGTGAGTTGCTCCACTCTCTCCATTCACACCTGGCAGATGTTGTAGTAGACTGTGTGTGCGTTCATCTGGCTCACTGAGTCACCCGTCAACTCAAATGTGCAGTCTTTGTGTGTGTGCATCTCCGTCATTGGCACATTGACCGTGTTGGAGTTTTTGTGCGGAGTCTGTGTCCCGTAGGACGGCACAGGCTGCAGACGAAGTGCAAAAACATGTTAGCCTCTTACTGCAGCAAGATCAGCATGCTTAATCAGCAAGCTAGCTAGCAACCAGTTTACCCCTGCTTTGAGTTTTATTGCTAAGCTAGAGTAACTAACTCCAACTTCATTCAAAACACACAGAAAAGAACATCTGCCTTCTCACAAAGAGGTGTTTAAAGCAACATGCCCAAAACAACTCATGAAATTGTGTCAAGAAATGTTGATCAGTGCTGGTAAGTTGACTGTGACCGAAACAGGTTCTGGATGGGCTATCACGACTGTGGCTATCTATTAACAGACTGTTCTTCCTGGCAACATGGAGCACTGAGTTCAGTAGATACGGGTCGAGCTAGTCTGAGGCTCAGGATGACAGTAGGAGCTTTAATCCTTTGTAGTTGTTGGTCCAGTCTGAACACACCTACTGCTGTAATCTTATTACGTCCATAGACATGAATGAAGTAACAGGTCACAGGCTCAGGTTTATAATCATCAGGTACATACAGAGATATGTGGTCTGTCTCTAGTAAAGTTGGTCATATAAAGAGAGTCATATAAATGGAACATGGCCAAAACCCTGAAGAGCAGCATCCAAGGCTTCATTCCCAGCCAATTCCCTGGACATTTTTTCCTGCTGTCTCTCTCTTAACTTCCTGTCTGTCTGTCTAATAAAGTTAAAAGTCCCATAAATACAGTTATGAGACACAAATGTTTTCAAATTTGCTGATGAGTTGAGTAAATTTGTTGTTGGGAGTTTTTAAGTATTTTCTATTCAAGACAGACTCTAAACAGTTTGCACATCACTACGTTCTGTTTTATTAACCTATTACACAGCATTTAAAAAAATCTTTTAGAAACAGGATCATACTAGTGGTACTGGTATATTGCAAATGAATGGAATGTGTCCAAACAGAACAAGATATTTACAAATTCTTCCAAGAAGAGTGATAACTTTGCCATTGTTCATAGCATTGGTCAATTCAAAGGGTGCTGTCAAGCAAATCCTTTTATGCTGGAAACTACCAGGTGTAGTCGATCATGTTTTTACCTTTCCTGCTGTGCTCAGGGGAAAGTCTTTCCGACAGAGGTGCGCAATGATTCCTGCTGCAAGGGCGTCACCAAGAACGTTGATCATGGTACGAAACCTGTCACTGCAGAGAGAAGGAAAGAGAAAATGCCACAAGACCACCTTACTAAGGACTGATTCCATCCTTTGAAACCTGTGATTTTTCATATTCAGCACTTACAGGATCCAATCAATGGCTACGATTAGTGTGATGTCATCTGGTGGCAGGCCTACTGATGTGAGTACGATTACCATGGTAACCAAACCAGCCTGAGGAATCCCAGCTGCTCCAATGCTGGCAGCTGTAGCTGTGATACTGGAAGACGGGGAGACATGAGGAGAGTTAGAGATCAAAACTGAACGAAAATGAGCAGACAGCAGGCTTCTTGTTTAACCATGGTGAAAAAAACCCAAAACAAACAAACAAAAAAAAACCTGGCCTGAATAGCAATCAGCAATTTATTTGAATATTTATTATTTATTTTCATAAAGTTTTAAAAGGCTCCAGTGGCTTTAAAGGAGAGTATAATCTGTGTCTCACCATGCACACAGACTGGTTCTATGCAGATAAAGTGAAAGTATCTGTTTGTCTCATTTTACCTGATGGTGACCAATTGGCCAAAGTCCAGCTCATAGTCATTAACCTGAGCAATAAAGATGGCTGCCACTGCCTCATAGAGAGCTGTGCCATCCATGTTGATAGTGGCACCCACTGGGAGAACAAAACGAGCGATTTGCCGGTCCACATGGCAGTTTTCCAACAAACACTTCATGGTGATAGGCAGTGTGGCAGAGCTGTGGACAGATGGCATTCAAATGAAAGATTAATAGGGGCATATTCTGTTTTGTATCTTCGCTCTAGGATTCTCCTGAAGTAGATTTGTTATCAAGATAGATCTGTTTTGCTCAGTTAGGGTTTAGCATATTTGCTATGAACCTTTCCAGGACTAACACACTGAAGCGTGGGAAGCAGGTTAAAGTAGGGCTGACCTGGAGGAGGTTGCCAGGGCAATGACCATGGCCTGCAGGAGCCCACGGATATAGCTGAAGGGGTTCTTCCTGGTGAGAAGGAAGTAGAAGAGAGGAAGGAGGACAAGTCCATGAACAAAGAGGCCGGTGAGCACAGTAACGCCGTACCAGCCCAACTTCTTCCCCAGTGTGCTCGGATCCTGCATGTCCAGAATCTTCCCCGCCACCAAAAAGATAATCCCAAATGGAAAATACCTGAAAGAACAGAACACCCAAAATCATTATGAGTCCTATAAGGAGCTAACCATGTGAAGCTTGTCTCTGAAGCTTAAGGTAACATTCTAGTAGTTAAATGTTTTACATTCATTCCTTTCATGTTCATTTCAGTTCAGATATCATTAGTTTATTTAGAATTATGAACATAGATTTCTTGAGGTCCACGGAGCATTATTTTAGAAAATTTGATCGGGGTTTTGCAAGAAAGAGTTACTATATTAAAATAATTCACAAAATGTTCTTCAACATGAAAAATGTAGAAAAAAACAGCCTCTCCCATTTAAGATAATCTTCTCAGGAACCTCATGACTGTTCTTCTTCCATTTTTTGATCATTCCATAGAAGTCCTGTTATGTTCTCTGTGATGGGTGCTGGATCCAAAGAGACACCAGTACTGGGACTCGGCATGACCTTCAAATGCGTGACATTTTTCTTTTCTTTTTTAAAAAAGGGTGAGAATGCTTCTGTTTTAGCTCCACGTGTGATCTCACCAACAATAGCATTCTTTGAGGGTTGATTCAGACTTAGGTGTATACATGCATACAGAATAAAACCCCTAGAGCTGCATCTGTTTGTGTTGAGCGTTAAGGTTTTAAAGCCTTGCTACAGTTTTAAATCTCCTCATGGTATTTGTCTTGACAGTTGACACATATGAACACAAAAACACAGCAAGTTAAGAATATAATAAAAACAATTTTTTTTACAATGATGTGTTGTTGTGACTATTTTTCACCCATCGGGATTTGTTTTTGTGGTTTAGTTTAATTGAGCTCACCTTTTGTTGGGATAGTGACATTCATTTTCAGTAATGTAAATACCAATAAAGTCAAATGAATCAATCACTACAAGCTCTCATGGCTCATTTACACAGTCAACCATGCACTTTTGATTCAAACACAGGTGTAGAAAGTTGTAATACAGGCTCTGCATGGGATTGTTCAACCCCTCAAATTAAAACTGAGTCTGCACATCAGTTTGTCTTTGATTTTCATTATAAATTATTGTGGGAGTTAACAGATCTAAAAAGATTCCTAACTGTATGATGTACACTGAGTTTTCATCTCACCAAACAGCAGCGTTGATGATCTTCATGACGCACTCGTTGATGCACTGACAGACATTGATCAGTGGAACTCCTCGCTCTCCCATCCTGCCCAGCAACAAACCTGCAGCACACATAAACACTGATTATGCTTGCATGCCTATGCAAGCTTCAGCTGTGTAAATGTTATCACAGATTTTGCTCATAAATGAAGTAAAATTGGTCTTGACTGGTTCATCACACAACCTTAAAGTGGAACTATTATGTATTCCTTATTGTCTGTCATGCTTGCTCATGCTCATGCACATATTAAAAAAGAAGTAATCCCTCCAAGCCAAAAGAATAGACTTCAACGTACTCTGATTATTCACTTTCAGACAGTTCTTTTCAGTTCTGGGACCCGTTTATTGTTATATAAAGAGAATATCTTATGTAACATTATTTTATATCAGGCACAGAAGCCTAACCCACCTGCTATTCAAGCCTCCTGTTAGGTTAATTATATTATCATTATTGTATTATAAATATTACCCCATAAAGACAGCATCTGACCACCTTCCTTGTACCCATAATGACGAGTTTTGACGCCTAGTAAACATCAGTAAAGATGTGGTTTGACAACCATTAGAGCACATTCTGAGTTTTCCAAGGGTAGCTGCATAGGCGGAGATCACCCTTATTAACACCGAGTCATTTTGTTCTGTAAGCAGGCCTGAAATATGACAGAAAAAGGCTTCAAGGGTTACTCTTAGTAGGCTTTCAAGCAGAAAAGAGTTAAAGGGATGTTGGTGAACTTAGGGGCTACACTATGGCAAAGTATGAATAAAGATTATTTTTAACTGTCAGTCAAGCAAACAATATTCTAGTGGAGTCCAAAAAGAAAAATAGAGTCAGACATGACCAGGTCATTTCTGGTTACCAAACCAACATGTTGGCAGTGAAAACGCTAATGATGATGTAGCCCAGCTAGAAAAAAAGAGCAGTAGAAAGTAATTTTTTGGTATATGATGTAAACAATTAGTCATTTCTTTTTTTTGTTTAAAGGAAGATGTGGACAGATAAGATTATCTGTTGTCGTATAACTTGGCCAATCAGCAATGAGCTCCCAGTGACCTTTGCTGTTGACCTTGATCACATGACTTTCCGTAGTTGCCATTTTGTTCCTGTTCATACAATGCCATGTGCCCGACAAACTAATGGTTCCGAAGCCGAATTGCTAGGACTTGCAAGCGAGTCTGCTGCAGTTTTTTTTTTTGGTCGTTCAGAGTTTCACCCTGTCATCGGTGAGTAAGAAAAGTGGGAAAAACCTAATTTGTTAAGGAGAAAATGTCAGACGTAACGGGACGGAAAGTCTGCTAGTGGCTAAGCTAACAGCTAGAGGTAAAGCCATAGACTCACGCTAGCAGAATTGAATGTGTTTGTGTGTGTGAAATGGCTAGCAATTGCGACCATATTACATTTAAGGGAAAAAGGGAAAGAGACAAAAACAAAAGGAACGGTCCTAATCAATTTTATGTGTAACGATTTATTTTAATTGTAAGCCGATTCTTGTATTTTCAGTTATGTTCTTTGAGTTGTTTATAATGTGCGAGTCTGGTGAGTTACTGTGAGTTTCAAATGCAGCTGCAGTGTTAACTCTAGAAGCTGTTTTTTTTTGAACATTGTCAACCCTTCAGGTTGATAAAGTTATAGCTCACATAAGATGATATAATGCTGCAGTGATTTATTTCGTTGTACAACAGAGCTAGTTGGATTAAGATATTTCTGAATGTTCTAAGTGTGGCTGTTTCACAATGGTGTATGTGACTATGTGGACCTGTAACCTGTTTATAGGTCAGGTTTTTTTTTGTTATCTGGTAAAAGGATGACTGGACAGACGAACCCAGTCTGAAGCAAGCCTCCATCGAGGAGCAGTGATTCCAC
>VUQG01030658.1:0-22513 GCA_015106755.1 Etia nguti | reverse complement strand
GATTTTTAATCTTAATATAAAATGAGTAAGAGTAGGGTGGACATTAGGTAAGGCTGCACTTTTTGCAGCGATCTCGTATAGAAAACTATTCCACGCGTATATAAAACAGGTCCGCGGCTCTGAACCGTAGTAAAGGGACCTCTGGCTAATACGTCGGGTTCCGTGTCGGGTTCCTAGCCGAAAACTAGCTTTACTTTGTTGTCTGAGTCAACTTTGCTAGCAAGAGACAGAGAGAGGCATTGAAAGGCTGCTCCCATGGAACTTATTGTTTCGGAGGAAAACACGAACACAGTGTACAGTCGAGTCTTAATAGCTTACTTACAACTGGGCTCGTCTGGCACTCTTTTTGGCTGCAGTGATTATTATTATATTTACATGCTTCCATCTCCCGTTTCTGGTCGGTGACAACTCGTACTTTTCCACTCTCCTTTTTCTCCCTCCCTCGCGCTCACAGACACATAGCGGATATGGCAGTCCATTCTCCCTGCCCATGAGGCTGCATTCTTTAGGGCTATGCCTGTAACACTCTGCCTATTGCCTTCATATTAAATTTTTTTTGAATAATAATTTTTAAAAATATTTCTTCACGTCATTATGCGGGCTGCAAGTAGGGGTGACATGGGCCGCGAGATTGAGACCCAGGCATTAGAGCCTCTTAATGCGTGTTTTGTTTGGGTTTCCACCAGCGTGGAATTACCAAACAGGAAAAGACCATCCATTTATTTCAACAAAGTAACTGTATTCTGAATATTACCTTTTTAAATGGTAACTGTAATGGAATACAGTTACTCATATTTTGTATTTTAAATACATAACGCCGGTACGTGTATTCCGTTACTCCCCAACACTGTCTGTATTACATTTCACAGGTGTGCAAAGCACGAGAGAAAAAAAAAGAAAAAGAGAAGGTACTAGCACCTCAGCTTTCACAAAAATTATCTTATTTTGAAAATATACTATGTAAAGTGAATCTTTACTCATTTGGCCTTACATATTTGTATATATTATCAACAAGGAGTTCACACTAAAGACATGATGACACACATAATGAGAAAAAAACTAAATAATTAATTAATAGATCCTTCAATCAATTATTTTAACTAATTCAGATCTCAAATCATACTCATTTTTCTTCAACACTTCCAAGGATCCACCTGACCATTGATGAGACATCTAGGGTTGGGACTAAAGTCCGCATTTGGTTGATGCCTTTTTAAAGAATTTTGTCTACGTGGCAGAAGGAAGAAAAACATCTGACAATAAATCTGTGCTGCTAAAATAAATGCATGACCTAATTTAAAATGTAACATCTTCACTTTTTCTTATATGTGCCTATTTAGCATGTGGTTAAAACAAAACTCAACACTAATGCTACCTATAACCATGAGAAAACTGTGGGTTAAGGTCATATTTACAGAGAAATCAACCTCTCCCCCCAGGTGTCCTTTGGCACATCTGTTTAGTTAGTCAGCCATCTTTCAGTGAGAACCTTTTTCTACTTTCTAAGTATTAATCCAAACCTTTTGCTTCTGGGGGTATGCTTGGTATTGGTATGCTTCTGTTGAGGATCATCTGCAGTGCCTCATGAAGCTCTCTCCAGTAATGTTGCCCTCATGCCCAGATCACTCTTGAAAAGGAGGCTTGTTTGTTTTTTTTAATCTCAGCGAGACTTTTAGCTGGAGAAATAAAGGATCCATTATGTATTATTTATTCTGAGTGTTCACATTCCCAGAGAGTAAGATGGCAGATTGAGAGCTACACTCCTCCGGCATAAAGGCTTACCATTATCATGGCATGCTTTCATGTGAGGGGTGATAGAGAACTGAGCAATGTTTTCCCACAAAAAATTTTTCCACGCTTGAGATTTTGTGCTTCTCCACTGAACTGGACAACTGGTATCTGCCATCTCTCCCATCTTTTCTTTATTTGTTGAGTAGTGTTTAGACTATGGATGCCACTCCCCTTTAACATGCGTCTCGTATGGGTCTTTAAAAGGTTCCTTAACGATGTATTATTGTAGGGTCTTTACCTTTTAATATACAGTAACGCACCTTGAGGTGACTGTTGTTGGGATTTGGCGCTATGTAATTAAAACTACATTTAATTTAATTGGTTAACAGGTTCACTGACTTCTCTGATTTCTCTCCTGTTCCCTGTAGTAATTTTACATTTTCATAAGTTTTCTTTAGAGAATTTGTCTTATTTCCTGTGTGATATTTAACCACACGTAGCTGTTAAAGGGAAACCCCAGCAAATGTTGTTAAAAAGGACAAAAAAATGACTCCTGATTGGTCGCCGCTGTTTCCTGGGACAACAAGTGAGCGGCAAAGCCACTTGACACATGACAAGCAGCTTGAACTAACTTGTTTTCTGATGGGAGGGGGGACTCAACTGGGTTCACCGCAGTGTGGCTGTTGTTCCAGCACAGAAGGATTACAATTAACCAGCCACTCCTGTTGGGCTTAATGACCGAGCACGGCAAAAGCCAGCAGCAGGGACACTTCCTGAACAGCGCCGGGTTAGCCCTAATTGGTTCTGGCACAGCAATCCTCACTGCTTATCTCATAGCCAGCTGAGAAAAATCAGCAGTGAAGTGTGAATCAAAACATGTTGATTGTAGGAAATTCAGCAGCATACCTGATGAAAAGGCTTCTTTTTATGGCATCATGAACAGTCACACTTCCTCAGTTTTGTTTTTTCAGACTGCTGCATTATGATTGTGTGTTTATGTATAATTATTATTTAAATGAAGCAAAATTGAGAATTTATTTTAGATATGTCCTGTAGAGGGCTTTAGAAACAAATAAAGCCATAAATAACATATGACAGGGACTCCCACAGTCATTTTCATAATATAATAGGGACCCTGTCAACACATGTCCAAGCTCAAGCTCAGTCAAATGGGGCTGGGGGGCTTTGGATGGGAGGTCCAGGGGATTTGGGTAAACCATCTGTTGACCAAAGCTTTTGGGAAAGAGCACTAATATGGATTTAGGATATTATTCTCTCTGCAGGTGGGATGGTTAAAAACCCCTGTGGATTTCTCTGTGGGGAGGGGGGGAGCCTTAAGAATAAAAAAAATAAAAAAAAGATTTCAAAAGAAGGACAAGGCAGCATAAGACCAGACAAAGGCACTGCATTATTGAGGTTTTCCCTAAACCCTATAATGTGCTGGTAGCGGAGTCAGGTAAGAGCAAGATAAAATGGGATGGAACAAAAAAATGGAGGAACCATAAAATATTTCACTGCAAATATTTGCTTATTTTTGAGGTGCAGTTTCTTTCCTACTTTCAAATCCTGGCCAGAATAGCAGCAGCAACATTTGGAGCATCTGGGTGGATACCCATATAAGCCAAGACCTTGGACTTGGTAAGCCCAGAGACTGACCCTGGTGTTGGGTCAGGATCTCTTTGGTTCACTTGCCGCCTGGGGTTATTCCAAACGCATCCGTCTTTACTGGGCTTAACTGTGATTTGCCCCCTTTTGCTTACTTGTTTGTTTATCAGGATTGAACTCCAGAGCTTTAAGCTGCCAGGTGCTTTCACTCTATCTCCGGTGGGAAAGATGCACAGCTGCTCGCATCTGCATCGAAATAGCAGCAACAGGACTGTACTTCCAGTGGCCACAAATAGGCCGGATGGCTGTTACAAGTTTAAATATAATCATAATCTCCTTAAACTCCCAGACTACCAGTAAACTGGCTTCCATGTGACTCTAAATATTACTTCTGTCTGCAACCTGCAGCTTCTAGCCTATGTCAAAACAAATCATTAATGGTACTTGCTACAAATGCTTAACTGAAGACTCAACAAACTCTAAGCCTTTGGCAAAAAAAAAAAGAATTTTCAAGTCACGTAACGCCCAGTAACAAAACATGACTTATAGAGCAAGGTTGAATTCAAGATGAAAATGTGAAACATCTCCAAGATTGTGCCATATGGTCCAGTTTTTTCCTGACATTAATATTAGACACTGAGCTGAATAAGATTGCCAAGCTATAGCATGTACCATCATGCTATAGCAAAACATTTCTAAGAATTCAAATCACCGAAAGAAAAAAAAGGTGGTGATAATGGGAAGCTCTTTCCCAGCTCTGTCAGTAAATTACAGCTTCACTCTAATCCGGCTCTGATCCCATCTCTCCCTCCCTGGCATCCTCCCTCCCACCACTCCATTCCCCAATCTGAGATACTGAGTGAATTGATTCCGGGAAAATGTCTATTTCAGGAACAGATTGTGGCATTGTTGTTGACACAGTGTGTTAATGTAGAAGTAGACATAGCTAACACACCGGGGTACTTTAATGATTAATGAGACAGAAACACATCTGTCATGTTGGCTTTCCTCTTCTGACCTTATCATATTTAAGGCATTTTAAAGCCGGTCTTTAACACATTGGTCATCAGAAAAACTCAGGAAAGCTTGGTTGGATTAGAGATGAACTTTGTACAGACATTCATCAAGCAATAGATTCCTGTGAAATTTAAAGCAGATTCATTCATTGATTTGCATTTTGTAGCCTTAATTTGACGATTATTACCATCTTATCTTAGCACATCACACTCTGCTAAACATTATCACTTCTGGCCCCATAAGCAAAGCTAGCCGGGTAATGCTAGCTAGCTTAGTTTTCAAGCTAGATCAATAGACTGTATGGGTTTTTCGCAAAGACACAAATATCTGCTAATCTGTGCTTTGTAACATCCAAATAAAATCCTAGTATTTCACTCACCATAACTGGAGCTCAGACTTCTTGACTGGTTTATGAGTACAATTAACCCCATAGCTAGTCCAGAGGTCCAGTTCAAGAACTCTAGCTGAGGTGAAGCTGACAGCTAGCAGCTACAAGCGCCTGCGTTGTCATCTACCTGTCAGTCAAAGAGGCCACGCCCCTAAAAATACTAATCTTAGACCCTAATAAAATATTTCCCCAAAAACATTTGAAAGAAAACTACTCTGTATAGGAAATTTAGCACAGAGACCAAAACTGATTCGTAATTTAATGCTCATATTAGAAATTTTAAATATGGAGGTCTATGGATTAAGATCCAGTGGTTATTTGAGTGTGTCAGCATTGGGCAAACTGAAAATTTGACCTTAAAAAGTACATTCATCATGATCTGTGTTCCAATTTCCAAATAAACAGTCCAAAAGCTAATATTTTACTCAAATCTGTCAATCACCTCACACTGGTGCCAGAGTAATATGGAAATCAAATGCCAGTCAGTCCAGTAGGTTTTGGCTTATTTTACTGGATAAATACAAAAAAATAATACAAGATTACCAAAGTATTAAAAGGTTTCATGTCAATCCATCTAACTGCTGTAGTTATTTCAGTTTAGATCACAGTGGTGGACATGTCATTAAACACATCCTTGAACTAAAATTTTAACGTCAAAACAGCGAACATCTTTCTCCATCAAAAATGGAGAAAGAAAGCTCTTAGATGGATTAATTAAGCCATTAAACACCCATCTCGGTCAAGTTTAAAGTGGGGGGCCTTGGAATTAATTCATGGTCAATAAAGATGACTTAAAGCCTGATTAGTGGACTTTACTCCTGCTAGATACAGGGTCTGACTGGGGTGAACCCATAAGGATATGTGAATCCAGCCACTTACGGGTCTCTGCGGTTTAGGGTTGATTAGTTTTGCGGATGTCCTTCCTGATGCTTTGGGGATATCCTGCTGCTTTCTGGTAAACATTTCTGGTTATACAGTGCAAGGAAAAAAAATCCTTTCCCGGCAAGCAGTTTAATCAAAACTGTATATGATCTTATAACCCAGATTTCAAAAGATTTTGCAGCTCAACGCAGGACATAAAACCCTCTAAAAATGATTTGATTGACAACATTTTCAATTGCACAGTAGGCTCATTTGGCTCTCTCGAAAGTGGCCAGACAGGATATTTTGAAAGCTCCATGTTACCCATTAGAAAAGGAAGAGCACGTCAAAGTAGAATGTGAGCTTGATTAACCACGAGAG
Organism: Etia nguti; assembly: GCA_015106755.1. NCBI lineage: Eukaryota > Metazoa > Chordata > Actinopteri > Cichliformes > Cichlidae > Etia > Etia nguti. The sequence goes on along the minus strand of VUQG01030658.1, from coordinate 16,530 downwards.
GTGTGCTGATCAGGGACATATGAGACACCATGTCAAGGAAACAAGACAAGGAAATACGATCTCTCAAACTGTAATTCAGAATAATAGGCTAACTTCCTCTAGGAATGGTTCTGTTTGATTGTTTAATTGTTTGCAGACATGCGAGTGAGCTAAGTGGAATCTGGCAAGATTTTTCTCTCAGGGATTAATAAAAAGCATGTTTGGAGGAAGCCCAAGAAGGTCTTACAATCTAAGACCAGTCCTTACAGCAGAAAAAATGATTAGCATCCCATTGAACTAAGGAATACACACATAAAATTTTTTCCACTTAGATCAAAAACACCTATCTACTTCAGATAAGTGTCTATGAATTATGTATATGTACAATTATTACAGTTTATTATATTTTAATGTCAGTGTTAGTTTTTGACCTCCTTGTTTAAAGCAATTTTGATATCTACCTACCAACCTTCATTTAAAATAGCCTTTCAGTAATAACAGTCATTAACATCAGAGGTATACTTGCTTTTAACTCTGCGTTTGAGATAGCTGCTTCTCTTATCCTGTATCCTTTTAAAGTGTTAGTTGCCCATCGATCCATTTTCCTGCACTTGTCTTATTCAGGGTTGCCTGGTGCCTATCCCACCTGCTAAAGGGTGAGATAAATCATAGACAGATCACCACTCTGAGGGTTAGAGACAGACCACCTTTCACACTCAACACACACAAATCCAGGCAATGCTAACCTCGACATCACCATGCTCCCAGAGTTAGTCTGTGACTTTATAAATGAACGCAATATGATGGAGTCCATAGGCACATCACCAGACTGGATAGCAAAAAGTTTGCCAAGTTATAAATATAGTTCTAAAAAAATGTCTTAAAAAAAAAAAAAGGAGTGGGAATGGTGTCTGAATTATGTGTAATGTTCAGTCATCAGACTGCTGTGGTAGCTTGTGAGTCAGAACTATGAATTAAAATTGAGCACATTTGGGCCTGATATCTCAGATTAGGCCCAAACGTGGTGCTTAACTCGGAAACTTCTCTACTGGAATACAAAAACACAAGTGGTATGGAGGTTAGCTATATTTATGACACAGTTGACTGTTTATGCAAACAGTGGTTAAAAAGTGGATCTCCGGTTGAAGGCTTTGTTCCGTCTGCACCCAAATCAGATCCTTAGGACAGGCTGCCCTCACTGACATTTGCAAGTGTCCTGGTTTGATTTGTGTGTAGCTAATTTGCATGTATTAACAATGGAGGCATCAGTAACTATGTAGCTATGTTGGTTTCTACTGCAGAAAAATGAGAAATGAAGATCCACCAAACATGTGCGCTGTCGTCAAGCAGAAATATATTTTGGTGTGTCATCTGTCAACATACTGTCATCCTCCATGTTGTCCTCCATAGCCATATTCTAGTGGCAGCAGGGATTATGTTCAGTGCAATATGATGTCATCCTTTCATGTGCAGCCTGTTCTCATACATGGGACATCAATTAGTACCATTTTGTCAAAACACACAATGGGTTATGGTTGTGTGAAATGGGTCTGTCATTCAGTCATTTTGAATATGCTGGGTTGCTGCAGTTTTTTGTCCATAAACCTGACCAGTGAAAATGGAAGTAAAAAGGTGCAAAACCCAGTGGTCCAAAATGTGATATGAACCACAGTCTCCTGGTTGACAGACCTGCAATTTATACCACTCCTCAGCCTGCCAAAACAGACTTTGGATAGTGTCATAAAAAAGTATTTTCCACTTCCTGATTTAGTAGTTTGTTAGTGCATATTTTTCACACTTAAAAGTTTCAGATAAAACTAATAATACTGGTCAAAAATAATCCAAAAAAACACAAAATGTTTTTCTTATTCATTAAGGGGAAAAATCTTCAAACCTACCTAGCCCTATATGTGAAAAAGTAGTTGCCACCTAAACCTAACCCAGAAAAACTTCTAAAAAACTGCAGGCTTCACTTGCCTCAGTGAAGGCAAGTGTTCATGATTGAACAATAAGAAAGATATTGGGCAAACAATGAAAAGCAATGCTGACAAGAATAACACAAAAGACTCGTCTCACATTTGCCAAAAAATATTTTGATCATCCCTAAGATTTTTGAGAAAATATTCTTTGGACCAATGAGATAAAAGTTCAGCTTTTTGGAGGATTTGAGTTCTATTATATCTATTAACAGCATTTAATAAAAAGATCATCATACCAACAGTCACTTCAGGACCTGGATGACTTGTTATAATTGATCCAACAATGAATTCTTCTCTCTCCCAGAAAAATCCTGAAGAAGAATTGGGTTATGCAGCAGGAGAACGATCATTGCCAGCTATAACAGACACGCGATTGCAGTTCTTGCTGCCAAGTGTGGCACAACCAGTTATTAAGGTTTAGGGGGCAATTGCTTTTTCACAGAGGACCAGATAGCTTTGGATGTCTTGATTAAGAAGGATTTGGGGAATTTTGAGTGCAATTGCATTTCAAACAACCTTCAAAGGCATTCTGAAGGCGGTCCAAGTCTGTTTGTCCATCCATCCATATACTAGACCTCTCCTGTTCAGGATCACAGCTGGAGCCTCTCCCAGTTACGATAAAGCAATAGGCAGGGTACACCCTGGACAGGTTGCCAAACCGGTGATGAATTCCTGCAGCAATTTATGTGTAGTAAGTTTGAAAGAATTAGATTTTGAATTTTAGTCAACTTAAAAGCCAAATTGTGTTTTTAATTAAAAAACATATACTTGTATGTGTATTGCTCCTCCTCAATGTGAAAAATGATGGAGTTTTCTATAGTTGTGTGCAGCATTTAAAGACGGTGAGTGAAATCAACTTCACATAACACACTACATTATAAGAGCTCTACCTAATTTCAAAGTTAAAGCACTTTATACAACGTTATTTTAGCAAACTTTATAATAAATTGACTCCAAAAATATCACAGTGAATGGCCTAGTTGTTGGTTTTTTTTTATATACATATTCTTCTTGGCGTGTCCCATACACCACACAGTCAAAGAAACACTGGTTTTATTAACAAATGTACTACAACTCTGGGCATAAGAACTGACCAGGAGTCAATAAATCACAGCGGTCTGTTATTGGCTAAACATTGACATTGTTCTTGGCCACACAGTCACTGTAAACCATTTTACAAGTGAAATAATGATCTCAACATCTATTAAAGGATTTTAACGTAAACAGTCTTTTTCACTTGCCATAGCAGTGTTCTACACCTGAAGAACATTCATAATTAGTAAATGAAACAAGTCTCGCAACTATACTCCTCAGTATGCTGATAAAAATGACATTCTCATAAGGAATAACTCAATATTAGCAAGTAAACTCATAAGGGCATTGTTTCCATTTACAGTGTAAAAAGTGTCACGAAAAAGCCAGGACAGAAGAAACTAGAAGAATAAACTGAGAACATGAAAACACTATATGGAGTAGTTGTATCCAGAAATAATGTTTTTCCAGTGTAAGAATTTGACTGCAGCTCTAAAATTAGCAGACCACAGTGGAATGAGAGTGCTGATCTGAGGGTAGTACATCACACAGAACCACTTCAACTCTAAACTGAAAGAGCAGCATGTCTGTCCCCTTTGTTAACACTAATATGCTTTATGATATATACGCGCACAGTATATCAGTCTTAAGTACAAGTACTATTCCTGTTTCCTGCTCGTTGTGATGGAAGATTGGAGCTAGCACTGTGCTTCTTTGCAGCTGTACTAACCATTCAAATATTAGCGGTCATTCACCTTCAGTTCTAGTCAATTTAATTCAAGTGCCAATTCACAGCAGTTGCCTCCAGGCTCTTTACATTGTAAGATAAAGATTTTAGTGTATTGGAGACAAAACCCCAGAAATCAGGTTCAGGGTCACCTGATCCAGCCCTAAGGAAAGCTTTATCAAAAGGAAAGTTGTAAGCCTAATCTTAAAAGTGCGTGTTGGTCTCCTGAAACTGGGAGTTGGTTCCACAGAAGAGGGGCTTGATAGCTAAAGGCTCTCCCATCCATTTTATTTTCAGAAACTCTATTAGGATAATAAGGTAGTATGAGGTCTTTAAGATATGATGGATCCTGATTATCCGAGATTTTGTATGTGAGGAGAAGGATTTTAAATTCAATTGTGGATGTAAAAGGGAGTCAATGAGGAGACGCTAATATGCAAGAAATATGTTCTCTCATTCCAGTTCCACTTAGTACTCTCATTGCAGTATTATGGATCAACTGAAGGCTTTTCGGGTAGATGTTAGAGTGATCTCATAATAATGGATTACAATAGTCCAGCCTAGAAGTAATAAATGCATGAACTGACACTTCAGCATCACTCTGAAAAATGATGCTTTTAATTTTAGAGATATTACACAGATGAAAGAAACCAGCCCTACATATTTATTTAATATGCACACTGAGGGACATGCCCTGGTCAAAAATGACTCCAAGAGTGTTCATAGTGTTACTGGATGCCAAGGTAATTAAAGCTAAAAATATAATGGTCCTGGCACAGAACCCTGTAGAATTCCACAACTAACTTTGTGTGGGAAGAGTCTATCAGATAGATATGATCCAAACCACTGTACCACATTTCCTTTAATATCCACTCTGTGTTCTAATCTCTGTGGCGAGAGTGCAGTCAGCGATATTGAATGCTGCACTGAGGTCTAACAGGACAAGCACAGAGATGAGTCTGCTGTCAGAGGCCAAAGATCATTGGTACTCGCTGGTTGTAAACCCTTCACTGCCACTGTTTCTGTGCTATGATGAAAAATACATCTTGACTGAAATTCTTCAAATAAAGATGAGACTAATAATATAAACAAAATGGCAATGAGAAATCTTTTTAGCAAGTTTGATATAAGAAAGAGCATTCCTGTATTTAATACTCAGTTCACAAAATGCCTCAAGTCTAAACGAGAGTTAGCTGCACATAGATTCCTACTGTTCGTTACTCTCAGTTCACACTTTTCTTTAGTGCACTTTCATTTCATATGCTGCGTACTTGCTTTTTGCAGTACACGAATTGTGACAGGATAATGTCTACAACCTGTTAACAGAACACAGTATCTGCTCATATCTTACTTACATATTTTTGTTTGTTTTGCCGGATTACAACACAATTATAATACCATACAGGAGACAAGAAGGAACAAATTTTCTTATCAAAATAACTGTGCAGTCAAACATGACATACAGATGGAAAATATGCTTCTATAAAATGGCAGTTTATCTAATCAGGTGACGGTGATGTGATAGCTCATAACAAACTGAACATAAATACGGGTGTTTTCAAATTATATCATGCTAACTTGAAATCAAATAAGTCAGAAAAGATGAAGTGCAATGTTTGGTTTTGTTATAAAAAAAACAAATACTTTAGAACTTCGTTTTAAGAAATCACAGAACTTTTCCCACCTTTTGTAGTGAATGTGTAATGTGATCTATGTGAAAAGCATTGAGAATAGAACTACAAAGAAACTTTGAAATGGGAATTCACAGAAAGAAAAATACTTTTAGAAATTCCCATTGTGTAGCTCTTCTTTCATGTTCACCACAGTACCCTTATCAAGTCTTTCTTCAAGCTCACACAGAAGTATCTCAGAAAATCAAGGGAAATTCTATTTGCCACCCCAAACTGCCAGGTGTGGCTGCATGCTGGTGGGAATACATTACATACAATTAGGTGTATAAATATTTGGACAAAGACCACTTTTTCCTAGTTTTGGTTCTCTACATTACCACAATGAATTTTAAATGAAACAACTCAGAGGCAATTGAAGTTCAGACTTTCAGCTTTAATTTTGTTCGTTGAACAAAAAGGTTGCATAAAAATGTGAGGAACTGAAGCATTTTTTTTAACACACACACAATCCCTTCATTTCAGGGGCTCAAAAGAAATTGAATAAGTGAAAATAAAATGTTCATTTCTGTTACTTGTTTGAAAACCCTTTGATTGCAATGACAGCCTGAAATCTTGAACATCACCAAAAGCTGGGCTTTCTCCTTTTTAATGCTGTGCCAGGCCTTTACTGGAGTAGCTTTCAGTTGCTGTTTGTTTGTGGGCCTTTTCTGTCCAAAGTTTAGTCTTCAGCAAGTGAAATGCATGCTAAATTGCATTCAGATCAAGAATATTCCATGTCTTTGCTTTAATAAACTCTTGGGTTGCTTTGGCTGTATGTTTTGGGTCATTGTTCAACTGTATTATGAGACACCGCCACATCAATTTGACTGCATGTAGCTGGATTTGAGGAGACATTATGTCTCCCAACACCTCAGGATTTATTCAGCTGCTTCTGTTCTGTGTCCCATTATCAATAAATACTAGTGTTCCAGTGCCACTGGCAGCCATGCATGCGCAATCCATCACACTGCCTCCGCCATGTTTTCCAGATGATGCGGTATGATTTGGATCATGAGCTGTTCCACGCCTCCGGGTCTTTTTGCGTTGCTGAGTTCACCAGTGCTCTCTTTCTTTCTCAGGATGTACCAAATTGTAGATTTTTGCCACTCCTAATATTGCAGCAATTTCTTCTATGTTTTTTTTTTTTTCTGTTTTCGCAGCTTAAGAGTGGCTTGTTTCACCTGGATTGAGAACTCCTTTGACCGTAAATCTTCCAAATGAGAGCGCCACACCTCAAATCAACTCCAGGCCTTTTATCTGCTTCATTGATAATGACAAAACAAAGGAACAGCCCACACCTGCCCATGAAATACCCTTTGAATCATTTGTCCAATTACTTTCAGTCCCTTTAAAAAGAGGGTCGCACATGTTAAAGAGCTGAAACTCCTAAATCCTTCATCCAGTTTGAATATGGATACCCTCGAAAGCTGAGTCTACACATTATTTTTATTATATAACTATAATTGGAATATTTTTCAGTAAACAGGTAAAAAAAAAATCTTGTGTCAGTGTCAGAGTTGGTTATCGTGGGTACACTCTGAGGTAACCCATCACTATAACCCATTTTGTAACACTAACTCATAACTCCACACAACACATTAAAATTCTACTTTGGCAACATGTTAACTTTGTTACCTGTGGTGTTAATACAAAAGCCTTGACCCAGAGTGCATGCCAATTCTAGCCAAGCAGCCAAAGCTTGATATTCAACAGCTAACAAAACAGATGAACAAGCTTGTAGGATCACGCACTTCTCCTCTTTTAAATGTTCCTGCAGTCAAATCACAGTAAAACATTTTTCTTGCAAAGTGCTCTGTGGGCTCTCAGAGTGATGCTGAAAGCTAGTTCATCCATTTATTCATTCACAATAATCTTGGTTAAGATCACAAACTGAAAAAATAGTCAAAATCAAGTTAATTTATATGGCACTTAGTCAAAGCTACAGTCACTTCAATGAGCTAACGTGACTTCATCAAAGTTTATTAAAAAAGAAACATGTCTTTTTATTTGAATTGATTTTATATCTTTTATTTTATTCATAATTCAACTGATAATTCAACCAATAAACGGAATGAAAATGAACTGAATTGACACACACTAGAGGGAAGTGAATTTGGTCTTTGAAGGAAAAGTGGAGGAAAAGAAATTTCTGAAAAGCAAAATGAGTAAATTACTATAAAAACAGAATGCAGCAGCGTGGCAAAGGACACCTATGAAAGCAGCTTTGGTGAAACTGTAGTAGTTTATGTCCAGTCCCAGGATTGGACCAGTGTTATGTCAATTTTAAAAAAAAAACATATTTGCACTGAAGTCAGTCAAATATGGTTGTGATTAGCTTTGATTTGTTCTCGCATATGTGGACTTAATTCAGCGCAGGGAAAAGTCCTGCACTGTCACATTATGCTGTCTATTCAGCTCGGGGCAGGCCTTTGAACAGCACCTGGGATGAGGCTACACTCAGAGCTATAAAGAAAACACCTGGTGTGCCCCTGTCCTGAATAACATCACACCGTAGATGTTGTCATCAGACTGCATCAGGCCAGCTGGTACAATAGTACTGTTGTCACCATATAAAAGGCAGCTTATCTTCTTTCACTTTATTCAATCACAGCAACAAATCTCAGCTGAACCTTACCTGAACAATCACACAAACAAAGTGGATTAGAGCTGGTCCAGAAACAGTGTGATGGCATTTGAATTAAAATGCATTTCATCTACTCTTTAGTGTTATACAAACATCTTTACACTGCAGAAGAACAAGTGCAAACATCTGCATGGAAACAGAGAATTTATTGCTCCTTTATTTACACTGTTGCTCATTACATGGACACGTATAGTTTTACAGTACATGGATGTGAGTCACGTGTTTGTCCATGAGGACATCACCTGGGAACTTGCTTTTCTCTGACAGGACGTGTTCTCACTCGTCGGCTATCCCCTGAGTTTTGGTTACGCCCATGCAGATCTATCTGGAAGGGTTTCCTCGCTTTGAGCCCTCTGGAAGTAAACACACAAATATGCAGTTTGTGAAAAAAAAGAAAGAGAGAGAGGACATCCAAACACAGCACTGGGAGCTTAATCATATGATGAAAAAAAAGAGATGTCAGCCCTTGGGCCTCTCACTCTGGAATATTTAAAAATGGAAAATGCTGCTGCTTGACTACAGAAAATCACACTAAATAGAACATGCTCCTAACAACAGTGAAAGATGAGCATTTTTTATTATGCACACAGTGTTGGACGTAAGCATTATGTACATACAGCTGGACTTTAGTTGGCTAAAATAGGAATGCCTCAGGCAGCAGACGGCACAAGGGAAATCTAGACGTTTGGCCTTAAACTGTAATCCTCGCCTCTTTCATCACATGCACGTGAACACACTGAATACCTGGTTTCTACTTTATTCTGTGTCTGGGCCACATGTCAGATGTGAAGCCGCATATAACACGAGAAATAGGCAGAAACAAGTAGAGAACAGATCCCTCTCAGCTGCACCATCAGTTATAAAATCCGACACTCGCTGCTGTTGCTATTGTGACCTTAGTTCAGCTCCTAACTGAGTATCCAAAAATCTATATTTAACAGATTTAAGGATGTTTTTAGTTCTTTTGGTTTGCAAATCCTGTGAAAACACAGACTTAAAACCAATGAATGTGACCCAAAAAAAACCCATCTCATGACTTTGTTTTTAAAAATAAAAGAACATCCGATTTTAACCCTGTGAGGTCTCAGTCATGATTCAAACTTTATGTTTTGGAAAAAATCAAAAGGGATTTTTTGGAAGAAAATGTAAATAATTTAATGTGATTCATTTTTCCCCCTTTTATGCAGAAAAACTGCATGTTTTGATAGCCAAGGGTGAGGTTAAGCACAGATAGTGATAGAGAACTCACAAAGTCCTTAATCTCCTTCTCTGATCCTTGAGTGGGCACACACGTGCACCAAGTGGCGACAGAACTGAGAGCTAAAAAATGCCAGTGTGATGGTGTGAAAAAACTGCAGATTCTGTATTGTCCACTTGAGTCTGTCTCAATCGTCAATCCAGGTCATCAGCGACCAAATTAGTGTTAGACTGATTAACATCCAGCTTCGTGGGGAAAATTTAAAGAAAGTGGAATGCCAAAATTTGTGTGACTTCATTTGAAATGTTTCTTTTAGTTACTGAAAATTGTTGATTTGATCTTTAAATGGCCAACTTGCATAGAGATATTTGGTATCAGTTCAATCCTGACTCTGTACCTATACTGAGTTTTAAAGCAGATTAGTGTGTATTTATGGTCATGAAGAAACATTTCATTTTAAATTAGCTTAAAACTTAAAAGTAGTCAGGAATACTTTAAGTCAGAGACTCTGTCATCACTGAAACTGCAGAAGTATTTCTTTGTGTTAAAGTGTAATGGAAAAGTAGGAATAACAACCGCTGTCCATAGATGACATTTTCCTAAGAGAAAAACATCTGTGCTGGATCAAGTTTTTACATACAGAGGATTTTTTGTTCATTTTTATGCCTCAGTGGTAACTGAGATTTAACCATAACCAAGCTAACGTCAAATAAAAATGTATTTTGGATGAAACATTTAATCCAAGAAGTGCTTTGTCCAAGTCCAGGTAGAGGTCAAAGTACCCAGGATGGCTTTAAAGTTCCTGCCACCATCCAGCAATAACATTATCTCAAACCACTGAAACACCCCACTAGACTGGCTGCAGGGCACATAATATCCTCTTCCTGACATTGTACAAAGGTGTATCCTCAGGTCTACTATGAAAACATTGCTTTTGTGTAACATTTCCCTCAACCTTTGCTTTCAGGAGGAAATGTTATCCTGTTAAAAGCAATCTGCAAAAACAATAACATTGGAACAATTATATTGTTTTTAAGGTTGTGTGTTTAAGATTCAACTTTATTAGTAGGAAGAAATCCCAGTTTCCCAGGAAAAGAGATATGGATTCCCGAGTAATAATATTTTAAATATTTGGAAAAATTGCCTCAGACCGTCGAGACAGCAAATAAATGATTGCTGGGATACTTCCTGTATAAAAGTCTAATGGGCTAACAGTTCAAAATGAGAACATAAAGACACCAAAGGCTATGTTGTAGAATCTAAGAAGTACTGTTTCTATGAAATGTGTACATACTCGTTAAAACAGCCACAGTGGAAAGCAAATGAAAGAACCAGCTGTCAGAGAGAGCAGGGAGGTGCGGTTAGGTTTATAAAGAGAGCCCAGTGGGTACATATTGAGGGAGACAAAAACCACAGGAAACTATTGTGAGCTGCACCACATTTATTCTCAACACCAACCTCAATCCATCGTGTAACATGGAAGTGCCACAAATTTACAGGTATTTTTTTTGTAATACATGCAACTTAATTATTTGGATACTGGTAAAGCTTAGAGACTGCAGTGCTAAGGGCGTGGCCTCTTTGACTGACAGGTGGATGGTGACAAAGGCAGCTGTAGCTGCTAGCTGTTTGCTAGGTTTCACCTCAACTCAGCTTTACCTTGATTCAATTTTCTGACCAATAATATGGCTGCCGTGCAGTTACATTGTACTAACACTGCACCCAAGAAGTTTGGCAGTTTTGGCAGTTTCAAGTGAATCTCTTGTTGTGTTAGTATTCAGTTGCTTAGCATTAATCAGCAGATATCTGCCTCTGTCCATGCATGCAGCTTGATAACCAAGATATCCAGTAACTTAGCACTCTACCCTATCATTCAATTCAATTCAGTATAAATTTTTATTTATATACCATCAAATCTAAACAGCAGTCTCCTCAAGGTACTTTATATTATAGTGTAAAAATCCAACAGAAAACACTGAGAAAACACTTGACAACAGCACGAAGGAAAAACTCAGTTTTAACAGGAAGAAACCTCGGATAAAATCAGCCTCAGGGAGCGTCTCCTGCATCCAGAAATTTCCAAATATGATCACTTGTGGCTCCTCTGTGGAGTCCAGAAACCAGTTTCTGTGGCCTTCTTTTATACACAGACGACATGCAATATTAATATAATCAGTATGATAGCTATCACCCTTTCACCCAGGGAACATTACTTCACGTCCCACACGTGAGCATCAGGATTTTTGAGCAGCACCATCAAAAGATTTTTCATCCACGTATTCACACAGCTGCAAAAGTTCAACAGCTTAACTGTAGATATTTTTTACTTCCCTTAATGAGAATGATCAGAGGGGAATTTCATGTTAATCTGTCGTTTAATGTTAATACATGGAAGTGACTGAAAGTAGAGATGCACAGCCTGTAGCACCAGCTGCAAACACTGAAATCTACAAAAATATAATAAGGTCACTGTTACCACTTTTTGCCACTTAGTGCACTGGCAACTGTTTTTCATTTTGCATCATTTTGCATCAAAGTTTCAGTTCTACTGTGGTAGCTTTGCAAACGCTGGGTTTAAACAGCAGGTAGGTAGAGCTTCTGTGCTCACAGCCAGATTATACTGGACATCATACAGATCCAAGAGTAGAAAAAACTGTGAAAAACGAATACCCAAAGGCTCAGTTTGTGTTGAATTGTCAAAGCTGCTGTTTTGCTCTTGTAACTAATCCTAACCAAGTCATTTTTAGTGTTTAAACCTAAGTAGCCAATAAAAGCAAAGACAAAAAAAACCCATTATATATTACATTTTTTAGTATATCTGATTTTAAAATTTAGATGCTGAATTTCGATGGAAACATCCCCACTGTAAGGTACGGTAATGTAAGGTTTGCATAACTAGCCATTATATTATTTAGTATTTATAGTAATGTTTCCTGCCTTAAGTTTTAATACGACTCTGGAGGCTGTGACAACATTCAAGCCAGGTCTGAAGGTCACCGTATGCTGCCATATAGGCACAGGTAGCATTCTCAAAAATGTATGAAGTAAAGCATGTTGCATTCCCAAACTAAATTTCTTTTTTCTTATTTCCTTTGTCCCTTTTTTTAACAGCCAAACTCATAAACAAAGTCAGCTCACAGGCATAAATGCCACTGCTGCTGTTCTTCTGACTCAAAGCTCACATTTATGAGCATGCAGTTAATTTCCTCAGAGCAGATTTTCCCTCCGCTTTGAAGTGGAAACAATATAATTTTTTGTGCATTCTTAATAACATCACTTCTAGTTTGGTGACTTTACATAAAAGGCGTTTGTGTACACAGCATCGTGCGGCAGGAGGCCCTTTTTATGGCAGAATAAAACAGCTATGGCCTTCATGTTTTTTTACAGCTGAGGAGGCTGATCCTGAACCCCCGTGTTTCAAAGCTGCTTGAGCCCTGCGCAACCCCCCCACCTCCACTACTTCTCCTCTACAGGGCTGCTTACAACAGGGCCCCATTTGTTCTATCTTCTTTTAAACACCACTAAAATCTTTTACATTTCCTCGGCAGGTTCTTGAAATTCAGCTGAGTACAGTGCATTCCCCCAGAGTCTCCTCCTGTCAGGTTTTCAGATGGTGACCTCTCTGCTTTCACTTTTTTTCTTTTTTTGGCCTTGCTTTAACGCTAGCTAACCTTGAGGAGATAACCAAAGAGAAAATAAGCTTTGGGTACCTTGTTTGTTTTCCTGGGTCGCCTTTTGGCTCTTTTTGACATATGAGAAGGGTGCCTTTGTGTAGAAACTGTTAGGAGCACACTTCCCAGTTGCCTGAAAGTATGTTGAACTCCCTCCATCCTATTTCCAGCCTCTTATTACCTCCATGTGCCTTTCTTCTTGCCACTCATGGCTCCATACCACCCTCTCTCTTTCCTTCAGTACTTTTCTCAGTGCGTTCCTTCACTCTCTACTTATTTCCTCCTCCTTTCTTCCCTTCACTCATTCCCTACATTCTTCCCTTCTGTCTCTCCCTCCTTCACTCCCTTTTCTGCATTCAGTCAATCTTCAGTCCCCTCCACCCCTCAGTACACCACCCTCTTCTGACATACTCCCTCCCCTGCCCTCTGTCCCGTTTTCTATATTTTCTCCTCCAGTTCTGGCCTCGGCACCCACATGACCAACATCATGAGAAAACCCTCATGACAGTACACTCTGCCAGCTCTGCCATCCTGTTACACCCCAGGAGCAAAGAACAGTTTTTGCACAAAGCTTCTCTGGTGAGTATTGTCTAACCTCAGTTCACTCTGAAAGAAAATACAGCTTACTTCCAGCAGGATCTTTTCTATAAACCAAAGATCATTTTTTGGGGATCCAGAGCTTCAGCTGCACTTTTTTCCAAAGGAGCTAGAATTCAGTTTCTCAACTATAGGTCAATGAACTGTCCAAAAATTCGCTATTTACCACGACAAATAAAGAGTTTACTGAACCAGTCTACTGTGTATCAGTTGTGAACAAGGCATCCATTGCAGCAATGTGCGATGATCTCACTCCCAACTTGTCATTTTTCAGCATGAACAGCCAGCTTTGTGAAAGGGCATATTTTAAGCCCAACTCCAGTCCTTTCCTAACACTAAACAACTACTTTTAGGTCCTAAGTCTAATGAGAACATCACAAAAATAAAAGGCAAGGGAAACCTGGCTGATAAACTTAGCTCATGCTGTCACAATCATTCAACTTCCTACCACAGACTTTGTAGGTCTGTAACACTGACCTTTATTTCTTAGTGGCTAATATGACCCCAGCTGGTACTAAGGCACAGACACCAGAATATACCTTGTGCACAATGGTGAGATGCCCTGTGTTGAAAAAATGTTGTTTGACTTGATTTGCAGGATATAGATCAGACAGGCGGCAGTGCAGTGGTTAGCAACAAGGTTCCCAGTTCAAACCCTGGGTTCAGATCCAGCCCGGAGCCTTTCAGTGCAGAGTTTGCATGATCTTCCCATGTGTGAGTTCTCTCTTGGTACTGTCATGTCAAGCCATGTATGGAGTTAGGTTAACTGGTGATTTTAAAATTGACTGTAGGTTTGAATGTTTCTCTGTTTCAGTCTGTGACAGATTGGTGTCCAGGTATACTGGAATCTGAATGTAACTACTTAATGTGAATTACTGTGCATGCAGATAGCAAGAGATTTGCAATTTTCACAGATTTGTCACAGTTAACTGTTGTATTATCACAAACAGATTGTGTGTAATTGCCCGCTTGCCCTATTTAATCACAAACTGGTAGTACAGCAATATAGGAATTGCTACATGAAGTGTGAATTTTAAACTCTACAGAAAAAAATACTCATATATAACAGAGGAAAAAGTTCAAAATTCAATTAAATTACTCAATATTACAACCACACAGAGCTAAAAATAAATCAGCCTTTTTTACACTATTCATCATGATAATAAAAGACCACCATTCACACATTTTATTGCCTTTTCAGCCCAGTTATTATCACCAGTATTAAGAGTGTTAAGTGCTTCAAGTACAAGGGTGCAAGTTCTGACAATGGTTTCTCAAAAGGTGTGACAGAATTTGATACAGCACTGTTCAGAGGCGTGGGTGTTAACCACTGCACACCGTGAGGCATTTCTAGCATGAATGCAGCCTACCATTAGCCTAGCAGTGAAGATAATACAACTTCCTCTATCCACATGTTAGAACCTGACAGCCAATTGGAGTCATAAAAGTCCAGAAGGTTCCCATAGCCAACAGTTCACACCAGGAAGACTGTTGTTAATGTTAATGAGGTGTGATGGCAGGCTGCTTGGTTGTCAAGGTCAAGGCTAGCGGTGCTAACAACACACAGCAGCAGTAGCAGGGTATGAGACAATACACCTCGATATAACAGAGGTCAAACTGCTTCTGCTAATGATGACTTTAATAAAAACAATAAAAAGGCCACAAAAAATGACTGAAGACTTTTTCAGATCACTTTTTCGGTCTTTTATAGTATCAAATGAATGCTGCAAGTGACCTGTTTACACCTGCTGTTGCTCACCTTTCTAGATTTCCTTCTTTCTACAACGAGATTAAAATCAGGTTTTTCTGGTAGGACTGAAGGGGAGAACACTAAGGTGAACATGCACAACTTTTGCAGTAAAGGACAAAAGGTCTACATGCACGTCTCTATTGCTCAGCAACAACTTATATAAATTACTGTATATATACTGTATATAGTATGTAAATGTGACTGTGTAGTATCCTGCATGTCTCTATTAGAGTTTTTAATGTGACAGTGTGCTTTCTTTTTTTTCAACAACTTTAAGATTAGCTTGTTTATTTAATATGGGTTATAAAATCCACATCTTACACTTTCACTCCATCATATATGGCAAAGAAATAGTGCAAAATCGCAAGAATATCTTCTCTTTTTATCTTTCAGTGGAGGCAGTGACAGCCATTTAAGCAAATTTACAGTTAATGACTATTTCTTGTAGCATATTTGAAGCATGTGTATCCTGGTATGGAGTCCACGCTGCGGGACTGTTTTGATCACGCGGACTGGGAAATGTTTCACGCGGCTGCTGACGACATCGATGAGTACACAGACTCAGTCTGCGGATTTATCAGGAAATGCGTGGAAGATGTCGTCCCATCCAGAACAGTCAAATTCTTCCCAAATCAAAAACCGTGGATTAACAGTGATGTTCGCACGGCACTGGCAGCACGGAGCACCGCTTTTGCCTCCGCGAACACATCGGACTACAAACATGCACATTACCAACTCCGGAGGACGATCAAAGCAGCCAAACGTGAGTACAGGGACAGGGTGGAACAACAGTTTGACAACCCTCGGAGTATGTGGCAGGGACTAAACACAATCACAGACTTTAGAGGGAAAACCAGCACACCGCAGACCACGGCCTCTCTGTGTGAGGATCTAAACATATTCTATGCTAGATTCGACACAGCGAACACCATGAGACCGGACAGTGTGCGCACCGCGGAAGACGTCAGTGCGCACACTGTGTCTGAGGAGGATGTGCGGAGGTGCTTCAGGAAGGTGAACGCACGCAAAGCTACTGGTCCGGACGGGATCCCCGGCCGTGTCCTCAAGTCATGCGCGGCTCAGCTGGCTGGAGTGTTTACACACATCTTCAACCTTTCCCTCTCTCTGTCTGTAGTCCCAGCCTGCTTCAAAATGGCCACCATCGTCCCTGTACCCAAATCCTCCACCATCTCATCATTGAATGACTGGCGACCGGTAGCCCTGACCCCCATCGTGAGCAAATGCTTCGAGAAGCTGGTCAGGGACTTCATCTGCTCTGCACT
>VUQG01030653.1:0-20501 GCA_015106755.1 Etia nguti | reverse complement strand
ATTCCAACACTATTCAATAACTTTTACCCCAATACTACTTGGTCACTTAAATACTACATGTTGTCTTCATATTACATAATGTTCAACAAAGTCTAGAGTCTGGTTGACATAAAAATTGAAGGGATTTACAACAACTACCATCCTCCTATCTTTAGCCGGGTTGCAGGGGGCCTGGGGTATAGAATCACCAATTAACCTAACTCTAATAACTGCATGACTTTTAACTGTGGGAGGAAACCAGAATACCCAGAGGGAACCCACTGCAAACTAGCCAGATTGTTGACTTGAACCCAGGACCTTCTTGCTATGAGGCAAGAGCACTAACCACCACGCCACCAATCCAGGCTTAACAAAATTAACAAAGTTTTTGTCCTTGACAGGTTAAACCACAATAAATGGCAATAGCATACATGTGGTGTGTGCGTAGTTGTCTGCCTCTTATAACTCCAGTGATTTTCCTGCAGTTTGAAATATCATGTGATCTTGTGAATTTCATGAGTCCAGCATCTAACCACTCTTACTAGATTGCATCATGTCATCTCAACAAGAACAAATTGTTGAATTTCATACAGATCCTACATGATTTCATTACGTTCACCATAGAAACATGAAATTATTTTGTTGTTAGACTTTTGTAAATGTAACAACCACCCAATGCCCTTTTTTCGGTATACCGAAAAAAACCACGATCCAAAGCGCGCAAGACGAAATCACGTGTGGTGTCGCGAGATTTAACATTGCTATAGTATTGACTTAATTCACTCGAACATGATATGAACAATTTAATATACCCTCTCTGCATATCATGTAGTTTCTACACTATATAGTTACACTTAACTTTAAAGCATGAGGCAATTGTTTTAAATACATGCAAGATGCTTACATAAATCCAAGAGATGGCCAATCCCTTTTCACTGCATGTAAGTCAAAGTGAATGTTTTTGAAATGTTTTCTTTATGTTTAAGACACACAACTTGATTCGGTTTCTGATAAATGTGACAAAAGGATGTGATGAGTTTACACAGCTGACACATGCATTTTGTTCTCAGGACTTCAAAGCTGAAAATATTTAAGAGTTTACAGGTGCAGTGGTGTTTGTGCTTAAACGTGATTAAAGATCCTACTAAACCACTATAAGACACTCTCTCTTGTCTGATCCCGACTGAAATGAAGAAACAAAAGAGCTTCAGCCACAAGAACTAAAGGCAGGAGGTACGTGCACACACTTAGACACACGCAAACAAACATGCACGCACATATAACATCCCCTGTTAAAATAACATTGCAGCAGCTGCTGAGGAGACTGGTCTCATTTAGCAAATAACAACACCTCTTAGACTCAAACCAACACCCAATATGTGTGTGTGTGTGTGTGTGTGTGTGTGTGTGTGTGTGTGTGTTGCTTCACACTCCAACAGAAGACTGGGGCTGTCTGGAGCAAACAAGGTCCAGTCTGTCTCACACGCTCTCCTTAGCCGCCAGCCACCAGTTGTGGCAGTTGACAGTTTGGCATTGGAGGTGTGTGTGTGTGTGTGTGTTTGTGTCATGGACACAGGATTTTGTCCTGAAAGACATTTGTGTTGAACATTTGAGTGTCTGCACATCATCCTGATGTTCATGCATTTATAAATGTACTTTAAGCTGCAGCACCTTTCAGTCTGGGTTGTTTTTTCCTTGTGTTTCAAGGAGCTACCATTTGTATGACCACAGTTTACACAATAGCACATGTCACCACTTCCTCCTGTGTGACAGAATTAACACCAAAATATCAGAGACACCGTTGCTGGTGAGGGCAGATACAGTATCTGGTCCCGCCTCCTGCCTGGTCCGACTATGAGAGCTGAAATCAGATAAACGAACATGTATGTCATCACATATATATCTGCTAGCTGCCATGCTAGTTAGCAACATAACTACTGTTTCCATATGCTGGTTGGGCTTGCAGCTGCCTGAACTCACTGGCTGAAACAGTTCTGGCTGAATGTCTGTCGATGAACCTTCAGCCAGCTGCAAAGAAGTGAGCTGAAGTCATAACCAAGTGTTAAAAACAATGAAGAGTGTAGCTACTGTCTGTGTTTTACATGCTGTGTTTATGTATCTTTTTTTCCTGCTTCTCTCATTACTGGTGAACTCTGCTGTGTGCATCATATTTATTTTTATATTCATCCAGGTAAAAGTCTTATTGAGGTTAAAATCTCCTTTTTAAGAAATATGTGGTTGAGGGGGCAGTAGAAATGACAAAGATGAATATGAGAACACATGTGGTCTACAGTCTTTCCAGTTAGCAACATTCAATTGCAGATTTTGGATTATTTAGACCATATTTTTTTCAAATCAGAGACCTTTCACACAAATATTGCTATAAATTGATATAAAAATGTCACAGTTATATAATGCTTGTAGTACAATAACAATGTCAAGACTGACCTGTTTTTTTACTGCTTTACTTTACAATCAAAAATGGGCAACACTTCGAATCTAGATGAGGCACACCGTGGTCACGTTTGAGCTGCTCAGGCAGGGCCAAGTGGCTTTTGAGGCTAAAGAATTAAACCAAGAAGTGTCACAAAATTGCAGTTCCTCTAACAGCCACTTGAGGCTGACTCTAACGGAGACAACATCCCATGTAGCTTCTGTAGCTCCTGGACATTTCCACCATGTTTGTGTTGTTCATGCCTTTTGAACCATTTCTAATGAAATTATCTGGCACAGATTGGCCAAGAAGTTTGTGGGGGGGGTTTTCTGGTGAGTGAAATTTTAATGTTTTATTAACCTGTTAAATTGAACTAGTTAGCACATTTGTGTGTCTGTGCATTGCACCTGTAAAGCTTCCTAAATAAGTTTAAGCACATTAGCTGATAACATCACAGCTCATGGTCAGCTCATCCAAAAAGCTGAGAGTGACCAAAACACTAATGTTGAAGCTTCAAAATGCAGAGCTCAAAACCAGTGGGTGACCTCACACTGGCCATGTTTTCTTTTATGTGTTTTTTGTGTTGCTGCTCTAACTTGTTAACATCATTAGCATGGATATCCTGTACAGGTTAGATAAGCAGTGTCCCGTCCTTACAGTACATACTTTCAAGAACCACCTTAAAACCTCAGACTTCATCAGTTTTATCCTGGAGTTAAATTAGGCTCTGTATTTGTTAGCTTAGTCTGGGTATAATATTACTGCCTGTTTGTGCCTTTTATTTCTGGTATTGTTATGATGCAGCTGATGGAGCATTTTTATTTACTTTAAAAATACGTAGCATCATCCTCACAGAACTAAACTTTAAGTGAAAGGCCACAGCAGAAAGATAATGAATCTTATTAGTGCATCTAGAACATGAAAGATTACTGAATGTTTTAGAAACGGTGTATAAATTCTGAATGTTTGTATTTGAAGTTTTATAAGATGACTTTTAAAATAATAGCTTTGTTAAATACATTGCAAATAATTCAGAGCGGCAGAGATTTAAATGTGTTTTGAACAGGATTTTCTTTGTCCAAAATGCTGACAACCATTAAAGTACTAAACCAGTCAGCATCAGTGTTGACAATAATCTTTTTATAATTGTCACAGGATAAATAGGATTCTGCAGATTCCCTGTCCGCATGTTTTTTAAAGCGATTTCAAAGCAGTGCGATAAAATAATGTATGGATTATGTTCCCAGGGATTCGATGAAAAGAGGTCTTTATTACCCAGATGCCCCGAGGGCTTGCTGGTCACTCTGTTGTTGCATCATAGTGTGCAGCTGGCACCAAATGGTTCATCTATGTGTGTGTGTGTGTGTGTGTGCGCGCGTGCATGCGTGCGTGCGTGTGTGTGTGTGTGTGAGACCTTGCCAGATTCCAGGAAACAGGAAACTGACTGGCGGGAAAATTACAACAGCAGGGGGTCCACTCTTTTGTCAAAGCATAATCCAGTGGACGCTCTTAAAACTGTGTTCACTCACCTCCCTCCCCCCAGACACACTCACTCTTTCTTTCTTTGGACATGACATTCTTCCAGGAAGCAGGACCAGCTGCTGCTTCCCTCCTCAAGACCGAGCTGAAGAGGGGAAGTCGGGGATTCCTTGTTGGGGGAGAAAAAGGAGAGTGAGATGAAAGCTGTGCTGTCCTGCGCGTGTGTCCTGTGTGTGTGTGTGTGTGCACGCATGGTGGGGATCAAGTGCAGTTAGTCAATTCAAAGGATTTAAGGAGCCATGTGGTCCAGTGAAGGATCAGAAGGAGGGAAAACGGCTGTGGCTGTGGACCTGATGACAATGACAGCATGCAGAAAGAGAACATGGAGAGCCTTCAAGATTTTTTGCTGCAACAGAGGAGAAACAGTGAACTGTACTCGATTAAAGAACCTATCCAACTGAGTTCTTGAAGTTATTTACATGAGTCACAATTGAATTGAACAATGACCCAGTTTTACTTCCTTCTAAAACATGCACTGAAAACTGTCAGAAAAAATCCTGCAGACATTAGCAGCAGTAAGATGAAATAATCATTTTCTGTATGACATTATCAGACTCTGACATCATTGTGGAATTTTTAAAATGTGTGTTTAGTTCATTGAGGTTTGCGGACATTCATTTATGCATAGCTACAGCATTTTGGATAGACAACTAAACCACCTTGACTTTTATTTATTTGCTTTTTGCTGCTGTGCTTGTCCTGTTTCATGACCCATTTTCAGTCGAGCTCTAGCCATCGGACACATGTCTTGATGCATGCTCAATCATCCAGGTACTGAAACCAGCCCACTGAATGAACAATGGGGCTAGTTTCAGTCTTTGTGTAAATGTACTGTTTATAAGGTTGGGGAAACCTGCAGTCAGCTGAGACTAAAGAAGTCACTTGGATGAGTTTCTCCCACTGAAAACATTCAGATGAACAGAATCAACCTTTTGGCATCAGACACATGGTTTCACATTTGACTCTACAGACGGAGGACTTACTGCTTTCAGAGCAAGGTTCCCAGGGCCAGTTCCTGCAAAACAAGCCCAGTTTGTCAAGCCTCCACTCTGTGTTTAACAATTGGTATGAGGTGTTTGTGCTGATGTGTTTTCACCAAATGTGGTGCACTACACTATAGTCAAACATCTCTACTTTGTCTCTCTGTTCAGAAGAGATTGTTCAAGAAATCTTGTGGTTTATTCAGATATAGCTTTTGCAAACACATGGCATGCCTCCATTGTTTTCTTTAAAACGCTGTTTGAATTTGTTAACAGGATACTCCGCACTCTAGGACCTGAATGGCTAGCTTAGCCTTTTGGGGCTACAGCCAGTATTTGGGGATAGTCAACAGAAAACTGGTTCAAGACTTCCTTGTCATACTTTATGAATGAAGGTATATTTTAAAAAGGCAAATTGTAACAAAATAATAGCGTAAAGCTGATTATTATTAGACAATTATTTCAACCAGCATGTGACCTCATTTGCTCTGCACCAGAATAGTTCACCTGCAACTAAAGCCTGATTGAATTTGATTCGGTAAGTAATAGACTAAACAAGACAAGAACTGGAAACACAGTCCTGGTTTATAGAGATTAGAGCGTTCATGTTAGCTTTCACCTTTGCAGGTGTGTCATCAGGTATTAGCAAGAAATGAAACAGAAGATGCATTCATAGATTCACAAAGTACAGGTACCTGGAATGAGACAAAGACTGGTGCTAATGTAAAAATAGCTTCAGAAATCTGTTTATTTATGATTGGCTCAACAATCACAACCTTGAATTGAAGTCAGTAATCAAAAATGAATCTTCACAGTTTTAATCGGTAGATTTAATGAAATGAAAATAATGACTTATTCAATATCCCTTTGTCCTTTTTTGTCCCTTTGTCCTTTTAAAATATAAACTTGTGCACTGTGGCTTTCATTGCACTGGTTAGAGGTGAGTGACCACTATTATTTTAAATCCCAGTAGCAATGTTTACAGGAAGGCAACCATCAATCTTCCATTTACAACCATTTTCCAAAGGCTAGAAGCACAATTAGAAGTGAGGAAACTTGCTTTGTAGATGGAACAAGGCCAAAGACAAAGTGAAATATCCTCCTTTAGCAGCTTGTCCTAACACAGTTGTTTGTGTGACCTCACCAGAGTTAGGTCCCTGTATAGTGATTTATCCACCTCTGTATAAAAGCCACCAACATCCTTGGGTCACCATTTGTTTCTCAGCGTCAACGACACGTTCATTTCTCAACTGTAGTCCCCATTAATCTCAACAACTTTTCACTTTAATCAGCCGTTTAAAACTGTTTCACTCCTATCAGGGCTGGAAATATTTCCTGGCACCTTAGAAAAGGTCCCATAAATCACCAGCTTAAAAGCAGATAGAGTTACTGTGTGCTTTATTATTGCTGACAGAGTTGTGTTTGTGTTGAGTTTATTCCCTGGATACAGAAAGAGAAAAGAACTCAATGGCTCCACAACAGAATGAATACTTTATATTAGAAGAGAATGATAAGGATATTATTAATTCTACTTTTTCCACAGTTTCAGTTTTGAAAATGTCTCTTTAGTGCAGTCAGCTACTTTGTTATCTAGTGGTTCATGTGCAATTAAATTAAAAAAAAAAAAATTCAATTAATGAATTAATAGTTGTTTTTTAACATCTTGAGTACCTTTGAGCACTAATCTAAAAAATTAAATCTACAGAAAATATTACTCCAAAAATAGATGATTCCCAAGTTCTCAAATTTCAGCCAAAAACAAAAACATTCTCCAGTTCAGCTGTATTTAAGTGTTGTTCCCATCAGGATTGAAGCTAGGTGTATGTGTTGTGTATGTGTTACTGTGCTTCTCAACACTTGAGTTCTTGTTTTTGCATAACAAATAATGTTCTGAAAAAAGACAAAGGTGTCTAATTTCCTCCATCATATGTGCACAACAAATGAATGAAGTCCTGTAGACCTTTTGATTTCTATTACCAGTGGTACTGTAACAATTTAAGTTCATGTCCAGAAATGGTACTTTTCATGAATAAAAAGATAAAGAGAGACCATGTTCATACTGGATCACATTAGACACACCCATCAACATGTTGATGAGTGTATAAAGTAGTCATTACTACATGTAATCATGTAGTAATGACTACCTGAGCACTGGGTACTCATAGGTGTGACCACACCCACCTTTAATGCTCTTTTTTACACAACTTTTCATCTTAAATGCAAATATGAGTTCAAGACTGATCTATGAACATTATTGACACTATCATGTTTACAAAATCTGTTCTGATCATTTTCAAAGCATTAAGTGTTCCTTTCAGCAAGGTCGCTATGACACAAAAACACACACAGTGCGCACAAAGTCATCTACGCTATCATGACCAGTGATTGTACTTGTTCCAAAGGCCACAGGAGGAAAATCTTGTGCCACACAAAGTAGAAAACACTGTCCCCTGCACAGTCACCAGTTTTGTCATACAGTTTCAAAAGGTTGTGAAAATGATCCGCAGTTAGCACTAACTATGAAACCTAATGATGTGTTAACGACAAATGAATGACAAATGTTTTTTGGATTCTATGAGAAGGAAAAGACATAAAACGGGGATACGAGCCAGGAAGGAACAAACAAGTGAAATCAGCTGGGTTAATGAAATGGGTGCAGTGGGTCCACCACCACAAACAACAAACTATATCCTTGTAAACAAGTCGCGTGATGACTATTCAGATCCACCCTGAAATGGAAGTGACCTAAAACAGCCTACATCCATGACAATGGAGGGCAGTGAGAGGGAGGATGGCAGGATGAATATCAAAACCATGATTTGGTTTTTTTTTAAATTTAGGTAGTTAAAATCACAGCGACATTATGTGGAACACCACTGCACTAAAGAGGATGTGCTCTAAGTAATTAAGAGTAGATTCAAAGAAGTCTGACAATAGTGTCTCACTTACCACCTGATAACCCCCAGGATGCTCACGGGTAGTCTGAATAATCTTTGTTCTTTTAGCACACAAGTGACACTGAATGCACTGGATGATTTTAAGAATTACAACTAAAAATTTTACACCTTTCTTTAGAAACCCATAAAAAACCCTGATGTGTAACTTGACCCCTTGTTGTCTTACACCAGGGTTATTTGTCTGCGTCCACAGGTGTCCAAGGGTCCGCTGCGGTCAGAAGGCATTTGTGAGTCTAATTTAGTAAATGTGGTTATTCAATTTAAACAGCATAAGCTTCTGTAAGAAAAGACATCCCTCTACCCAGCAGAGGTGCATGTAAGAATACAAAAACTCCCAGACTGATTTATTTATGTAAAAACCCATTCAAATCTTGAAAATAAAATAACGAGTACACTGAAAATTATGCTTTTAGGAATCTTAGAATATATTCTATATTAGATTCACTCATATGGACTAATTTACCAAGAGTGGTGTAGTCTGACTCATGACATTAACCCCCTGAGGTCAAAGTACTCATAGATGTTGAGCAGTAACCCCTCACACTATGGTATCAAAAGTTTTTTTGTTTTTTGTTTTTTCGTCCAAAGTCAAATATATTTCGTCAAAATATTTGATTTCCAAGTTTTTTTTGTTTTTCCAAAATAAAGTAGACATTTAAAGACGACAAAAACTTAAAACACAGGATTAGGATTACTTATCGCTGAAGGTGGAAAGACCTTGGTCATCTAAAAGTACATAAACCTGTGTTATCATCGAATAGCCAAGTTGTACTATTGCCAGGACCAGATTCAATGAACAATTGTTCAACCATTTGCAGTTCACTGCAGTACAGCCACGTGAGGCTTCTGGTGAGCTCTTGTCCTGGCTTAAGCCTCAGAGGACAGTTTGATCAGATCCAGTGTGCTGGTATTGTCCATAAAGCTTCACTGAGATGAATATGGGAACATATGGAGAAGCCTCGGGACAATGGGGCTCTTGTCCCGCTGGCTTCGACAAAGAGGCCAAGACAGGCTCAGACAGGGGGCTGAAAACCATGCTGGGTCTGTGTGTGCAAGAGAGAGAGGGGCAGAGACATGGTGTGTGTGAATGTGACAAAGCAAAAACTAATCTACATTGCATGCATGTTCACTCAGAGTTACTCTAGAATTGGGAACAACTTGTATTTTCAGAGCACACACGAGCGGCCTGTCAAAGTATCAGCCGTGTTGACTGACACATGTCACTTCCCATAATTGTGTTGGCTGTCAGCATACTGAAAACATACGACCTAACCAACAACCTCTGTTTTACTGTTTTTGCCAGCCTCTGTAAACCTGCCCCTCCCTTATCTCCACCCAAACTACTGCTAACTGACACGGCCAGCGGTGTTTCACAGCCAGCGAGAGCGTAACCCACCACTATGACTGTGGGAACTTACCCCTGATATTAGTTCCTAACAAATGTATAAATCCATTCAAAGCTCTATATCAGTTCATAAGGTAATTTTTAAGATGTTTTTTCTGCCTAATCTGTAACTAATTATCCTCCCAACACACCAAATGAAAATCCTACTGCTGCTGTACTTTAAATGACCCGTTCTGAATCAAATTACACGTCATTTGAAAGCACAAAGCCTTGAAATTACAGTGTAAATCATTTTAGGATAATAATTTCACAGCAGAAAAAAATAAATAAGTGCTGCAGCATTTTTGTGGGAAGAGTGCATAGACTGCAGAAAAGCTTTTTCTTACCTTTTCTGTTATCTACAGAGGAAGATATCATGTGCTGCACACTAACATAGTGGACTTTAGTCAAATGCCTCGCATTATAGTCAGACGTTACTAATTCTAGGTCACTAATACTGGAAACGATGTCTGAAAAGAAATGACTAAAATACAATTTGATCCCTGAATTTTGGCAAAAATGACCCAAATGATGACCACTCCCCAGTAAACCGTTCATTGAAATTTAAAGCAGCTGTTCTGATGTGAAATGCATTTATATCAAGTATGAAATTCAATTTTCAAATTTCAAATCTTATGAGTTTTATCGCTATTTGACCTTCTGGACTCTTTAACTTTGGATTTGATCTTCCTAGTAGCAGCAAATTACATGTATCAGTAATATTTGCATTCAGGACCTCAAAATCCATAGGAAATGGACAACTTCAAAAAAATAGTTGACCAGTGTTCTTACACTAACAGTCCAGAAAAATAGACTGCCTTAAAGCTTTTATTTTTTTAAAGGCGTTAAATGGTTACATGTCAAAATTCTTAATTTAACCCAGCTAATCTAGTTTTAAATATTGTATCTATAATGGATCTTTTTATGTTAAAATATAAAATAAAATAAATAATTTTCATAAAAACATTAAAAGTAGGTTTTTTCATCTTTACAAGGGTTCTATTAATTAATGCATTATGGTATTAAAACAGAACAATAACTAAATATATAAATAAATGAATGAATATAAACTTGTGCACACTGCTCTATCTCAGTAATGCGGTTCACCCTAAATGCATGCTGGATGGTGATGTAGTTTGGAAATCCCCTCCTCACACACCTTTTTTGGATTCAGGAAGTCTGCGACAACCATTATCTGTAACCAAAAGGGATAATCCAGCTTTCACACCCACTTCACACCGGCTGTGCAGAGCTGAGAGTTCTTCTCTTTGTAGCACTTTGTGGTACCTTTGTGCACACAACCCGACACAACATTATCAGTTGTGTGTTGTTTTCTAACAGTACTTCGACTTAACGTTGTCCACAGAACTACCTCTGCCCTGGTCTAACAACGACAGCATACCAGAAGCCGGATTTAAGATGAATCGCACTCTGTGGGTACAATTATTTGCAATGAAGATATTCACCTCTGCACTCGTGTTGTGGGTTATTAGTTTAACCACCATTTTGTAACAGCAAAAATACACAAGAGAACAGCCACTAAGGCAGACACACATACACACACCCACACACATGCCCCACACCCACAGACAGTTACGCTGGTTATGTAAGAATAGATTCAGTTGCTGTGTCACTCAGAAAGCCAGACCACAGCAACGGAGGGAGAGAGAGGAAAATAAAGAGAGGCAACTGATTCATTTACTGATCAGGAAAAATGGGGGCGAGGGGGTGTGAGGGAAAAAAAGCATAACGAAAGACAGTCTGTTACCTAACCCGATGACCACAGGGAGGAAACCACACTGAATTACAGTTTTACCCCTGAACACACACACACACACACACACACACACACACACACACACCAACACACACGCTTGCTACAGTAACGTACTGTATCGGCGAGGCATTGTGATAAGACATGTTGTCTTTACAGTTTGTGTTTGTAACTGTCACTCAGATCTAAAAGCCACAAACAACAAAGCATCAGAAAATTGAACTTTTTAAATTTATGTTCAAGACTTTCTCTTTAAGTTTGTTTTCATTTCAGTTTTGTTCCCATTAATTTCCCAATCAGGATTTTACCTGTTTTCATTCGGTATTAGCATTAGTCTAGTTTATTTTTTGATTACTTATTTATTTTACAGTTAACTAATTTTTTCCACTAATTTTAATGACCTTGGACTATCACTTCTAAATGTCACCTTTCACTTACTAATGGAAAAAGCTGTAATCGGTTTAAAATTTGTTCCACGTCAGACACAAACAGTCACACTGTTCATTTAGTTTATAGATTTTCATACATTTTTATTTTATTTTGGCTGCCTGGGATTATTTGATTATTTGTTTTTTGTTTGTTTTTAAACACAGAGTGTGTTGGAGTAACACGAGTTCTCAAATGTGGCACACAGCAGGAAACAGTCTACTGCAGACATGTTCACAGTACTGGGTACTCATCACTGTTAATGGTAACAGCAAGGTCCTACACAAATGGAACCATTATGCTCGCTGTGTTGCACTTGAACAGTGACATCACCACATCTCCGCCCCATTTACACCAGCATTAAGAGTGCAAGTACTTACTGCAGTATTCTCCTGAACAATAGGTGTCACCACTCAGACAAAACTTCCACATCAGTGCTTTTGCAGGAGGAGAAAAAGTTAAAAATGCCCAGTCTTTTTTTTGTTTGCATCCCAGTTGTGACATTGTTGGTCCTTTAACTTAGCTCCTTCCACACATAAGAAGTGACTGTAGTGGACAGTTTGTTGTATGTAATGATTGCTTCTCGTTATTTTGGGGGCTTTCTTCCCCTTCGTGGTGAACTCTCTGTCCTGTTCAAGTCAACTTTTTAATCAATCAGCATTTTACCTACCATGTTGCCAACACCCTCAGGTTATAAGCTGCTGGCTTTATTTTGAGGAATGCATGTAGTTATGTATGTGTATGTTACCCACAACCTCTCAATCTGCAGACCCGCGCAAACTGACCATAATTTCCCCTTCTGAGGAATGAAGGCTATAAATCCATTGGTCCTTATATTCTGAAAATCTAATGAAGGATGTATTCTAGGATTTCTACAAAGCACAGTCTTTACCTGACTCATTTGTATGGCCAACCAAATGGATGTTTCTTACTTTAACTACAATTACCAAAGTGCATTAACTTCTTTTTTCTTAAGCCATTTTCATATGTGAGCTTTGGCGTTCCTGTGAAATCAAGTGGGGATACTTTTCACAGCTGTCCTTACACAGAAGTGGAAAACAGAGGAAATAATCTGGTTCAGATGCATTTGCACAACTGGAAATACTCTTTGTGATTAAGGCGATGGAGCTGCCTGGAAAGAGTGTATGTGAGGGAACACGTGTGATGACTACTAGTTAGCGATTACTGCATATAGAAAAAAGGTTCCAAACAGGCTAATGTGAGCTCCAACTGCAGAGGACATTTGCATTTTCATGCAGCAAATAGCGCAATCACCAAACTCCCCGTTCAGGTATTTCACTCAGTCTTTAAGCTATTTTTATGGCCTGAACACTGACCTGCCTTTTCATCTGTGCCTCAGTCATCTACAGCTCTTTTAAAGCTGTAAACATGAAAAAGCCTGTAGATGAATAATAATAATAATAGAACACTATCAATAATTCCCTCGAGCAATTGTTTAGAAATCTGCACCATTATCACCCATTTGAAATTCTGTCACACCCTTCCTGCGTGGCTTTTAAACCTTTTGCACTCTACACCCACACAGCCCGACAACGACATTAACGCTGCCTGAAATGTGCCTGTAGTGTCCAAGCTGTGTTACAGTGCAGCAGAGCAGCAGTAACTGTGAAGATGAAAACTGACCCACATGTAAGGACGACTTCTTATCTCTCATAAACGTGAGGCCACAGACGTAACAGTATCTGACAGAGTACATTTTGCCAGTTAAAACTGACAAAAAGCTCAGTGATGGTGGCAACATTTGGTCCAATCAATTTCTTTTGTTTTGTTTTGTTCTTTCTTTTTTCTAGAAAAACCTGAAATGATTGAGCAGTAACACCTCTGGGATATCTTTAAACAACTTAAACTACTTTCAAAACTGGGTGGGGTTCACAAGGGACTGGCTGTTTTGTTTGCCTGACACCTTCAAACTCAATTACACCTGTGGGCATTTTGGATTCAACAAATTTAGACCAGGAGACAGACGAAAAGGACATATGGGAGACATCCAGACCCCACACACAAAGACCATGAAATGAAAGCTAATCTGAGATCTATGATTTGTTTCACTCTGACATTTTTTTAAAAATGTTGGGGATTTTTTAATCTATTGTCAAGTTAGACCCAGAATCCATATGAATTTTTATTTTTAATGTAGTAGCTATTTAATGAATCGACACAGAGGAAACAATAAATAAAATGTGAAAATATCAAATAAATTGTATTTTCCTTTTTTTAGAAGCACTTGTGTATTAAAACTTTTTGCATAAATAAATAGCATTGCTCATTTTAAGGATGATTGCCTTTGTTAGGCGGGATATACTTTTTTCATATTTTCCCCTTATGACAATAAATTGTTTATCATTAACTCCTCAGCTGTATTGATCCTAAACAAAATGAGAGCCTGTCCAAAAAAATGCTCTTTTAAGGATTTGGTAATGAATGGGTAGAAAAGTAGCTTTATTCAGCTCCCCCCTCCTTTCTCTGAGCCCTCCCTGCCCATTACAATTCAGGACCCCCTCCCCCCAAACACACACACATTAACACATACACCCCTCCCTGCCCGCCCCCTGAAGCACACAGGCAGGAGGTGGGTGGGTTTCCCCAACTATTTAAGGAGATTCCAACAGATGGTTGGGTGACTTTCCTCCTGGGGACACTTTGCTCTTTTTCCAAACTTCTCGTCTCCTTCACAACAGATCGGGCTACTTTTTAATTTTTTTCCTTTTCCTTCCCCAAAACATTTTTAAAAATTGTACTTCTGAGCTTTTTCAGAATTGTTTTCGCTCTCATCACTCTTCCTTCTCTTTGGACCCCAGAAACTTCAGTTCTTAACATCCTTGTGAGATCAGACAACAGCTCATTGACTCAGCAAGGACGGTGGAGCTAACCATGCCCTCCGACTTTCTAACACCTTTCCTAGAACTAGATGAGGAGTTCTGCAAGGTGAGAGAGTGTCGATCGAAAACCTTTGTACATGTGTACCAGCATGTCTGAAACACGTGTGATCACCTTGTGCCTAGACGAGCTGAATTAGGAGTAAATTGTTAAACTATTATTTATTTGTGGTAAAAGAGTAAAGCGGTGAAAAGTTACAAATTTATTGCCTAATTTGAAGCATGAGTGTATTTTGGACTTTAATATTTTGCAGAAAATTCAGACAGTGTTAAAAGCTGTTCAACCTTTAGTTGTGTTATGTTGTAACTTTACAGTGTCACATGTTAACTTTTTCAGATTTTGGGGGCTTCATTTAATATTTTTTTGCATTTTTTAAATGTTATTTAGTGAAATAGTGACAGGAATACAGGCTTTTTGCTGTTTCTTTTTAATTATGTGTTATTTTTAAATTATTTTTTAGTGCAACTTTAGAGGTGTTTGAGCAAATCCGATTCATTAGACCTCTGGCTTTAGCTGCAACTCTAAAATGTCCTTTCAGCTCGACTTGGCCCTGCTCGCCCCGCTCCAGCGCTCCAGGAATGCAGAGCACTCATCTATTCTTCTCCTCTCTCCTTTTGTGCAACAGAATTTCCGCAGCCTGGAGGCGACAGATGGCTCGTCTACCAGCTCACAGCAGCAACGGCAGCAGCACAGTCAAAGAGTGCTCGGCTTCCAGCGACGTCACTCTCTCTGCCCCGTGACCCTCCCGAACTCCAAGTTCAACAGCAGCAGTTCTGAGCTGACCGAGTCAGCCTGTTGGGGCCTAAATGTGACCTCCAACCAGCAGTGGAGCAGGGAGGGTCAGCTTCCCCGCTCCTCGCTCAGCCACATCCCCTTCAGAGTTGACCGCTCAGTCAGCATGATCGAGGCCAACAGTTTGGGAAGCAGAGAGGACAAAGCAACCAACTTGTCTCCACCACTGCTACTCCCCCCACCTGGCCTATGCATCAGTAACACCTCCATCTCCACCGTTGCTTCGTCCTCTTCCTCCAGACCCCCGCCTCCAGCACCACCACAACACATCTCCACTCGATACAAGACGGAACTGTGCCGCACATATGAGGAAAGCGGGGCCTGCAAGTACGGTGCCAAGTGCCAGTTTGCTCATGGCATGGACGAGCTGAGAGGCCTCAACCGTCATCCCAAATATAAGACAGAGCCCTGCCGCACGTTCCACACCATAGGCTTCTGCCCGTACGGTGCCCGCTGCCACTTCATCCACAACGCGGATGAGCTCAATGCCGGCAATGCTGCTGCGTCTCCACAGAAGCAGAGGCTCAGGCCTCCTCTGCTGCGCCACAGTCTCAGCTTCGCAGGCTTCTCCTCCTCCCCGCAGAGCTTCCAGCCAGTAAAGGAGTCACAGCCTTCCTCCTTCCTTTTCAATCGGGCCTCCTCTGTCTCTCCTCCTCCGTCCTCAGTAGGAAGCCCTGAGCTCCTCTCCCCTCTCTTTCCCGAACCCGGCCCACTGAAGCATTACCCCTACCCCTCCTCTGGCATTGGTGACCTGGCTGGTGACAGCGGTGATTCAGCTCTGCGCTTCTTCGCCGTGACCGATTCTGTCAGCGCCCGGTGTCCCACCTCAACTTTTACACCCAAAAGCCTCCCTTACCTCCTCCCCCAGCAGCCTCCAGCCTCCCTGAATGCCTGTCCCAGCCTTCAACGCTGCTCCTCAGCTGATTCCCTCTCTGAAGAAGGCTACACATCCTCCTGCTCCCTCAGCTCTTCCTCCAGTGGCACAGAGTCACCAAGCTTCGAGGGCCGACGACTGCCCATCTTCAGCCGCCTTTCTGTTTCAGATGAGTAGGGAAGAGTTTTACTGTAGAGCTGAATTTAATCAGGGATATATAGTCTAATAGTTTTAACTCTGTGTGGCCAGTATATGGTGTTGGTGTGTTCACAAAGAATTAAGACATTGGGTTTTCTGTTCCCTCTTAAATCCAGCAGAGTACCTATCTTTGTGCATATTGCATTTTTCATCCAAGCAGTTGTAGCACTGCTCAGTGTTCGTCCAGTTTAAGCTGACCTTTTCTTTTCCCTTTTTCCTTTTTGTAAGCTTGTTTTTTTATGCCGTTGTTACTGCTGTATACTGTTGTATACCCATTTTTAGGGACTACTCTGAGGGTTCTTCACTCAGCTCAGCATTCATCCTTGTGCTGTTCCTGCTCAGAGGGGAATTCTGTGTGAGAATTACCTGTACCCTTATTTATGAAGGAATTTAACATTAGTGCTGTTCACTCTGTATGTGACTGATGTGGTGTTGGGTTTATTTGCAGATCAGTTTCAATAATGCAAGCCTACAGCATTTCTCCAGTCATATTTTGGGCAGTCTAACTGTATTTATTCAGCCTCTTGTTCAAGACGGTTGAATAACTGTATGCTGCCACTGACTGATCAATTGATTGTATGTCAGCTACTTTAAATGCCTTAGCAACAAAATCTAGCCCAGGTGTAGGCAACCCACTGACTCTAGTTACCAAAGTTAGTTTTCCTAACCTACTAGTACTGCTAGCCACGGCAGGTGATATACAGTGTTATAATTATTACTATAGCCTAACACTTTTTTTTAGCCATATTTATTGCTTTGTGTACGATTTGTTGTTCATGTCATGTTTGCTTTGTGATTGTGTTTATGCATTCTTAATAATGCCAGAGAAATTACGCTTTACTTATGCATTCATTTTGTCCATCTGCTTGGTTTTACACTTCCAGTAGCTTTAAGAAGGCTTGCGGAGAGGGGAGGGAAGGAGGACGTGAAACATTTTGGCATTCTGTATTTATGTTGCCTTACTGGCTTATAGGCCTGGCAGAAATCAAGACTCACTGAGCTTTCATGCCACAAGCAGTGCAGTGCTTTCTCGAGCATCCTCTGCCATTTGGTGCCGGTGTAAGCGCACAGCGAGTCTACTCTCCTCTCCGTTAAGCCTCATGTCCTGATCCACGTAACATTTTCTTTAACTGATAAATCCTGTTAAACATAAAGCAAAAAAAAGACCTTGGTGTGAGCCAGCAGTGGCAAATAAAAATGTCGGTACATTATGAGATACGCCAAAGCCGCCAAGAGAGCGAAAACATCTTTTGTAATGTGTGAAAAGTGCGGTAATATCCTGCATGTCAGGACTGTTGTGTCTCGTGGTCAAAATTGTGTGCTATCTTCTTCTCTTGTGATCTAAATACACAGGGGAAAAGGTGACCTTTGTTTTATAGTTGACTTTAATCGATCTGAGTTGGTTTTATGACAATGTGTTTGGTCGACCTCTGTTGCACACTAGCTTGCCAAGTCTCTGAGCGGCAGGTGAAATCACGCGAGTTCAAATAAAATTTAGGCCAGATTTTAATTCTTTCTTTTTTTTTTTAATGAAAAAGGCTCTGATCTGTCCTGACGAGTCCAGAGAGGCTTCTTGTTGCTGTAGCTTGTTGCTGGCTTGACAGCGAGCTGTTTTTGTAACTTTTAACTTAAAGTCTTATTTATTTTGATTTTCAAAGCAAAACCTATATTGTGTTGTTGGATAATGTGTTTTTTGATTTATATAATTTAAGTGCATCTATTGTTTACATTCCATGGGTTATGTTGATATGCTAGCTCTTTATCTTAATATATATGTCCACCTTTATTTCAAAATAAAAGTCCTTGAAAAAATAAAAATTCTGTCTTGAATTTCATTACACTTGTTTCCTTTTGTTAGAATACCTTATTACGGTAAGAATCTAAGAATTGGGTCAATTATTTAATGTGTAAACAATGATTACAAAAAACAAAAAAGTACCTTATTGAAGACTGATTTTCAGCTCATTGACTTCTCTCCCACATAAACTCCTCTTACTTCACTTCACCAACATTTCCAGTAGAATTCTCACATCCATACATCAATGCTTGCTAATCATCACAACAAAAAATCTTTCTGTAGTTTTTTAAACTCTCCCTTATCATCAAAGGTAAATTCAAACTTAAAGATAAGATGGATAAAAGCCTCTCATCTTTATATTTGAACAGAAAGACAGTTGATGCAAATATTAGAGAAGAGCTTTAGTGCTGAATCACACTCAGAAGAAGCAACTGGAATAAGGCTTACACCTGCAGTGTTTGTTTTTCTGCATAAAATTTATGCTACTGAGGACAAATTCCTCATCACTGAAATAAAATTCACAATGGCAAAAATAAAAGCACATGTCAAGCAGGAAATCAATAATGCGAATGTTCGTTTTTGGGCGAAGCTTTCCCACGAGCATCACTTTGAGATCCTGCCACTGTTTTTAGAGCTTTTACGATCATCTGTGTTTCATTCACAAACAAAAGGAACAAAGATGAACTCTTTCTCCTACTTGTGTTTAGGGAATCTCCCAGCCCTCCCCTCTGTGTGCGTGTTTATGTGTGGGAGTGTGTTCTGTGGGAAGGGGAGTGAGTTTTGTTGCAACTCGTCTGAACAGACCAATTTAGAGTGAGTGTCACTGGAGAGAATGTTTGGGCAACAGATGCTCGAACAAAGACTTCCCAGAACACAATGGGGCACTGAGATACTTGTGGCTGATTTCCATCTATTCACACAAAGTGGAGCAGAAGTTGAGGTCCTCCCCTCTCTCTCTCTCTCTCTCTCTCTCTCTCCCCCTCTCTCGCTCTGTATATTTGTGTGTGTGTGTGTGTGTGTGTGTGTGTATTAAACTATTACTATAGGGAAAAAATGCCTGAATTCAAAACAATAAAGCAAAATATACAGAAAAAAATCAATACGGATAAATTTTCTATGAGATGATTACATATTTTCTGGGGCAGCAAGGTAAAAAAGAACTGACTTCATATGTTCTTTGTACAAGCTGTTATTATAACCTATGGTTCCTTTTAAAAGCTCAAAAGGCCACATGTTAATTAAAAATAAAATTATATTTTATTTTTAATTATCCCATATTTTAATGAACGCTGTAGACAGGGTTGGACTTTTCATGCACAATATGGTGAATTTTATACTGCGTCTAAGCTAAAGTAAAGAAATAAAATTGCAACAAATTATTAAGAAAAAAAAACAAACAAAAAAAACAATATGGTGAATTTTGTAAAATGTTTATCTAGTGTTTCCTAACACTAACCAAGTAGTTTTGATACTGAAACTTACCAAACAGCGAATTAAACACGAGTGCCGATGAGACATGGCACTCAAAGGATCCTAAATAGAAATCAGTGACAGAATTGAAGGAAGCCATCTAATCTTCCAAAAGCTGAAAATGGAAGCTTATTAACCAGCCCAGTTGCTGCTCTGACACATGAATAGACTTGAGGTCTATGACAATTTCAGCCTTCTTATACCTACCATATCTCTGTAGTTGCTGTCAAAGTACTGGCATAGAAAGGTGTCACTATTTCATTGTATTCATGTTTGTGACTTAATTTGTTCTGT
The DNA here is from genome assembly GCA_015106755.1 of Etia nguti. Classification (NCBI taxonomy): domain Eukaryota; kingdom Metazoa; phylum Chordata; class Actinopteri; order Cichliformes; family Cichlidae; genus Etia; species Etia nguti. Next base: position 704 of record VUQG01030653.1, on the reverse strand, counting down.
TCTCTCACTGGATAAGAGAGTTAAATAGTGATCACACTGACACTCTGGACTGAGATGTTAATGAAGCTAGAAGTGTGAAACTTTGTATATGTAACGTACAAATACAGCAGTTTTATTTATCTTTTTTGGGCATTTAAAAAAGCTGTCTCACAGACATTGTCTGCATGGCTCCAGAGTGACAGAACTAGTTTTTAGAAGAACTTTGTTCCAGATAAAACTTTGCATATGCACTGCAGCTCCAGTGGTTACATTTTCCAGCCCAGCCATATATAAACGCGTAACTGTGTGATACTGAGCACTCAAAGGGTATTAGCCTGCCAGATCACACAAATTTAGTGTGATGATAGACTGAGCCCATTTGAGAATAGAGATCATAACTGTCCAGAAAACTCAAAGTATGAAAGTGGACATTGTGTGTCCTGTAACCAACAAATACTTCCAGAAATAAAAACACACCTGACGGGCTCAACAGGGCCTGATTTGTGATTGTGTTCATATCTGAAAAGCTCGGTGTGTTGGTGCCACTTCTTTTCCACATATTTATTGTTTACTTCTTTTAAGTGGAAAAACTCATCTCTGTCCTTTCGGACAGACTTACATGAGTCATTCTGGTGCATTATTGCAGCTTAAACCACAGAACTAGAACCTGCTACTACACCCAAATCACCTGGTAGAATTAAACAACTGGTGTTAAACATGCAATA
>VUQG01030649.1:0-12838 GCA_015106755.1 Etia nguti | reverse complement strand
ATTTACGTGAAAAGGGAAAGACCATCTCTGAATCGAGGAGGGGGCCTAAGGGTACATCTTTCGCCATCTTACAATGCTGCGATTGCAGCCATTCCCCAACTCTCTGTGAATGGTACTCATGGCCATTGATCAGTGGTCTTTGATCAGTGGGTTTTGGTCAGTGGTTGTTGATCAATGGTCATGAGAATTTGCATAATTAAGATTAAGGAACTGACCTCCCAGCCCATTGTTCCTTCAGTGGGCTGGTTTCAGTCGTTATGCAAATGTACTGTTTATAAGATTGGGAAACCTGCAGTCAGCTGAGACTGAAGAAGTCACTTGGATGAGTGACGAAACGTTTCTCCCACAAAACGCTACGTCCAGATGAACAGAATCAACTTTTGGAGAGTGTCAGCATTAGTGTTTCCAATACATGATGTGTTCACCTGAGGACAAGTTGGATATATTATTGGATTAGCTCATAAAGCCATTAGTGGTCATGCCATTAAATTTGCTAAATTTGACTTCTCAGCTGTCACTCCATCTCGCATCATCAGCTTTGTTGAACATTTTCTTGAATCTTGAATTTTCTGCTCGACCGTGCCCGATTTGCCAGAACTTTTTATAATCCAAAGTTTGGACACATGTAATGATTGCTATGAAATTTTACCCTCATATACCAAATATTTGCAGTCCTGGGATTAGGGTTAGCGGGTTAGGGGTAGGGTCTTGTAACGGACTATTAGTCACACCTCATGGACATGACATCCTGGCCTTGCAAGGCTACTCTATTGAAATGGGTCAATAATTAATTTTTCTTTTATTTATTTATTTTTTTACAGCAGTGCTTGTTGAGTTTTTAATGCCTCTTAGCGTGTTTATAGTTCAGGTAAAGTTTAAAGACTGCTGCATTGTGCGTGCTTGCTGAGTGGGTCTTGAAAATGAAATAATTCATGTATTTAACACAATTATTATCCCTGTTATATTTAGGAAACCATCTGGAAACTTCAGAACTGTGTTTTGTTCGGATTTCCTAATTTTTTAATGTATGGGGAAAAAAAATATCTAGAAGAGTATTTGGTATATGAAGCCCAAATTTTATAGCAACCATTATATATGTCCAAGCTTTGGACCATAACATTGTTAGGCAAATATGAGCTGTTCAAGTAGAAGATCTACGCTGATTTGAGATGGAATTAAATACTTACACATACACAACGATAAAAGAGACAAGCTGCAGTGATCTGCTGACCTGTTTGTAGTGATTAGTAGCTGCTGCTGATGTGGGCGCAAAGGTCATGAGGACTATTTTATCCTCTGTTGTGTAAACCAATAACAACATCTTAAACTTTTACACTTCACTCCTCACACATTTCATCTCATCTCCTGCCTTTTTACCCCCCAGTTGTACAGGAACTATGAATGCAAGCAGATAGTTTACCTAGGTTGACTTTTGTGAAAGCATAAGTCAACCGGATTGACCGTGTTAAGTGCCCGAAGCGTACTAAGCACTTTGTTCCGGACATCTGTTTATTTTGTACTTAAGTGCAAAGCAGCTGGCTGTAGCTATAATATTCCGTATTTCTGTCTAATAAAGATATTAGAGCAGGATTTAAAACCAGGATTTATACTAATCTAATCCTGTTTTTCCAATGTAACTTTCTGTGTTTCAGATTTTTTATTTATTTATTTTTAGATCACACCCACAAGTCACATCTAATGGGCCAGCAGGTAACAGTTGTTAGCAGTTGTTAACATCCGTTGTGTCTGTACGTGGAACATCAGCCAGCAATGGCAAGTAATTTCCGTAGCTACATCTGGGACCCAGTCCTCATCGTGTGCCAGATCGTGCTGATGCAGTGCATCTACTACAGCTTCTTGGGCCTGTGGTTGGCTGGAGTGGACAGCCTTGTGCAAAGTAGTCGGTCACTGGACCAGATCTTCAGCTATCAAGTAAGTTTTTAAGATATGTGTGTGTGTTTATGTATTTTTGTATATTTGCTCTCTTAAAATGGTATTTAAATGTTTTCTCTGCTTTGGTAGGCTCTCGGTTTTGCCACCGTGCAAGGCAGGCTCTCAATGATGGCATTCATCTTGAATTCTCTTACATGGTGAGAAATGTCATCAGTTTTTTTCTTTACATCATAAATACATGAGAGTTGTGTGACAGCTAAGCAGCATCCTGTTTTTCAAGCATCCCATGAGACAATCATTAAAGGGGTGTTTAGACCTTATTTACACCTGTGCAGTTACACATAGTTACACAAAGGTTGAAAAAAATATTTACATAAAAATGGTAGAAATTTAATGCACGGTGATACTCAAACTTTGGCATCTTTTCTGTGTCACTGTTCCTGCAGCGCCCTTGGTCTATGGTTCTTCATCCGCCGAGGGAAACAGTGCCTGGACTTCACAGTCACCGTGCACTTCTTCCACATGATTGGCTGCTGGATATATAACGCTCATCTTCCAGCTGCCTTGTCCTGGTGGCTCGTCAACATAGCCTGCATGGCGTTGATGGCTGTAATTGGAGAGTACCTGTGCATGCGGACTGAGCTCAGGGCAATTCCAGTCAACACTGGACCGAAATCTAACCTGTGAATTTTCTTTGGTGACGGGCTAAAAGCTTGTGAAGGATTAATCCTTGAGGGACTCACCGAGGAGGTTTTTTTTTTCCCACCCTCCAATCTTGGAAAAGAAAGAGAACATGAACCTCTGTCAGCACGCATGTCGGATTTTCGTGCATTGTCTGTTTCCATCAAATGGTTCACCCAGAGGACCTGATCTATTTATTCATAGCTGCACATTAAATATTGGACGGTGCAAATTTGTAGCATATTAAGACACCTGTTTTAAGTCTTTTGAAAGCACATGCCAGTTTACATCCTCCTCTAAACTAAATGACTACAAATGTTTGGTTTTTTCTGGTTTTTTTTAGTAAGTTTTTATGTTGAAATTCAGTATTTTCATTCCCTAATTTTAAGACATTTTTTTTCTGATTGTTGTTAAATTGGCAGACATACACATACGGAAATTAAAAAGCTCTGTCCTAACAGCACTTTAAAGATGCCAGTGTGCAAATTTCACATCAAAGTTTTAGTTACTGCTTCTTAAAGCTGCTTTTAAAAGTTAAATATAGGGAGAAATATGTTTTTTTAGTGTACAAAAAGGTACAGTGCTTAGCAGATTTATTAGATCATCTGTCACAAAGACAAATATTTTAGAAATCTGTCAAAAAACTTCAACTACAAAAATGAATGTTTCAAATCAGTAATGGATGTAAAAAACTGTAATTTGGCATCTTAATAAAGAAAAAGCGCTTTTCTACTTTTTTAGCTCTTTTTTTTGGTAAAACTGTAAATTTGGAAAATTAATTGGTAATAACAATAATTATATTTTAGCACTAAAAATATCGTTTCAGCTGCACATACTGGTGGATTAACCATTACAGAAAGATAAAAAATGATTTTTGTTGGTAATTTAGAGCAGCTGTGGCATAAATCTTACACTGGTGGTCTAATAAATTTGTTAAGCACTGTATGCTAAACAGTAGGTCATCATGTAAATCCAAATATAGGAAAGATTTTTATGCGTCATAATTGGGGCTCAATAAGTGGTCCAAAGTAATAATAATAAATAATAAATCAGGCTCAGTTTGATGTTTCCTACATTCAGCCTCCTAATCCTTGTTAAATGCTTTTCTTTTTGAGTCTGTACCACATTTTGCACAGCAAGCATTGTTGGGTTCTGTCTCTTTATGTCATGATGTATTATGCAAACCGTTTGGCCACTTTGGGGACAGTTTGTCAGCCACCAGCTGCGTTCTGACAGCTGGCTTTGTCTGTGTTTCTGAAAAATTGCTGTTCGGGGAGGATGTGACGGGGAAAGTCCTAAAACGTGCAGCTCTGATGTCTTTTTCTTTTTCCTTTTGGAGCAGTGTCAGACTTCTCATTTCGCTGGTGGCTTTTAAACTCTTAACAGAACTGACTTTTTATCTTTAATGTGTTGCTGCTCGTGTTACACACGCCCGTGATGCTCTTCTTTAGACTGTCAGTTTAAAACCTTTGCAGCTTTGATGGTGCGGATGATGCAGTGTCTTGTTTTGCAGTCACGTTTTCCTAAGGTGTGAAATTAGTTTATAATTATGATGCAGGGGGCGATATTGGAAGATGCAGCCTCAAATTGGAAAGCAGCTCCCATTCAAGCTGCTTTGAGTAGGAACAGAAAAAGCTAGCCTGTCCAAAGAAAATGTAATCCATCACCTCTCAAGGTAATTAACATGGTATATGGATGACTGGTTGTCTTAAATATGCATAATATTATAATGAGGGAGGTCTTACCTGAGCTGCTGGTAAGCAAGCACTGAAAAGAGTCAGGATTTCTACCCCTCCTCCCATCCTCCCATTTAAGCAGTAGCTTCATATTTACTCCACAGCAGAGATATCAGACTTACAGTCCACTTTGATCTTATGTGGGCCGGACAAGTGAAACTCCAGTTTCTCTCAGTGTACACATTTCATCTTGATGTAAGACAAAAGTGCAATTTTAACAGTATGACTTGGTTTTTTACATGATAAAGAAATGCAACACTGTAGTAAATGAAAGAAAACCTGTCAGCGCAACCTGTTGGGCTTCACTGTGAGAAGTAAATGTGTAAAATACAGGAATCTGTAACTTAATTACTTTGGTCTATTGTGAATGGCAGTGGGGGATGTCTTATCAGTTGGAAAAGATGTAAAACTTAAAAGTTTAAAATTTATGTCCTCCTTCACTTTCAAAGCCATCTAATCATCCGGACTGGGGTCTTCACCCAACCGATTCTGGCTCGTGGGCCTTATGTTTTACACCCCTGCTCTATATAAAAGTGAGCCGACTCTAACAAAATGGTGAACAACTGTTTCCCAAAACCTCCACAAATTACTTTATTTTTACTTTGTACAAACTCGTGACTACTCTTTCTAAGCTGCTGTTTTATTATCTAGCAGTGGAACCTCTGAAAGTGTTCACATCACCTTTTGTATCTTATACTTTTTTTGTTGTAATGTAATTCAATATATGAACTCTGGATGGATCTATTCACATCATTAAATTCCTTGGGGAGAAAAAAAAATCACACACACGGTGTGCGTATTTCTCCTTTCTGACGACTTAAATGTGAGGTGTCTGCACAGCTCATGTTGATTATATTAAAAGGGTAAAATCTTGGACAGGAAACTGCAGGTGGAAAAAAAAAAAGCAAAAACACATTGGCCATCATGCTTCAGACATCAAACATGGCTTCTCTAATGAGGGAATTGCCACATGCATGTCTTTACTTCTCCAAACGTTTTCTGCCCTGGGCCTTGATCCCTCGCTGCAGGAAGTGTCCAGGTGGAGAGCAGCAGATGGGAGAGCACTAACGAGTTGAAAAAACGCTAGTTGCAGTTGTCCTTACCCTCACTTTGCTCGGGGGATGACTAAAAACAGAAACTGTAATAGATGGGTTAAAAAGGATTGGCTGCAGTCAGTAAATGTACCACCAGTTTCCGTCTTAGTGCTGTTACTCTCCTGAAGCCAGTGAGCACACACTTAGGTTTTAAACATTGTGCTTTATTATTACAAACACATTACTTTTCCATATATTGCTTTATACAGTCTTGTAAATTGTGTATTAAACTGAAAAAATCAAACCCTCACATGGATACTGAACTTGGTTTTACATTCAGGAGTTCTTTCCATGTTTGAGCTGTCATTATTAGGATTACTATGGTATCATCATGCTTTTTTCAACAGCAGGGAAAAAAGTCCCCTCTTAAGAAGTGACTATTGTATTGCTCATGCTTTGAGGACATCACAACTTTTTTTTGTATTGTTATCGCCAGGTACACAGTGGATGATGTAACAGCAGTACAAACCTTTTTCTAAAAAAGCTGTGGCGTTAGGCGAAATATAAATAAAAACAGAGTGCATTGTTTTGCAAAAAATTTAAACCCCGTAATTCATGAAAATGGTCCAAAGAAAACATTGTTAAACATTGTTATTTTTAACTATGTCCTCATTTTGAAGATGATGCTGTTAAACTACTGGACAGGTGAGTAAAATGATTGTTAGTAAAGAAAGTGTCTTAGGAAAACTACGTCAGAAGTAAGGATGGGGCATAATATCACTAAAAGGTTCTGAGAAAATCCAAAGAAATCTCTGTATGCAAGTGAAACGGGTAAAAGCTAATGTTGAAGGTTTGCTCTTCAGGGCCTCACGTAGCACTGCATTAGAAATAGATGTGATTATGTTGTGAAGATCAGTATAAAGACTCAGGACCACTGTCAGAGAACAGGTTTGTCTTGGCATCCATAAGAAGAAATGAAAACAAAAAAAATATAAAGAAACATCCTGATATGTTGACTTCTCTGGTAGTTGCATAAACTATTAAATCTTACCAACTACATACTAGCAACCATAATATGGGAAGCATTAGTACGCATGGCATGGTAACGTGCAGATATACTATACAGGACAAAAGTATTAGGCCACACCTCTTAATGTTTGAATTTAGGTGTATCAAATCAAGTACTTAGCCACACCTGCAGTGTGCTTGTGAAAGAATGGGTTGTTCTCAAGATCTCACTGAATTTAAGTGCTGCCCTGTAGTAGGATGTCATTGTTACAACATTAGTTGTTACTTGGGGTTTATGCTTTTTGATCTATGCTGTAATTGTCGTAACCAAAAACCCCTCTTAAACCCTGAGCCATAACCTGATTCGACTATATCCACTATTGTGACTGGCCTGTTCAGTACTGTTGATTTTTCCTTTTGAATTTATCAGTGTGAGAATAACAATCATTGCCTCATTAAAAGGAAAAAAAATTCATATCAATATGAAGACTCATAAATGTCAGCGAATTCCTGGAGGAAAATTGCTGAAACTATTGGAGTGGATGTGATTGGGATGTACAAATAAGTGGAAAAAAAAACAGAGGGACAAATATGTTTGTACCCTCAAAAAACTGACTACAATAAGAGGAGGAAAAAAATCCCTGCAGTTTATTTATTCCGTTCACCTGGCACCGCATATAAAACAACGGGACACGACCACACATACTGCACCAGCACAAGCACAAACGACATCAGCCACTTACGTAGGTTACGTTGTAGGCTCTACAAAGATTCCCTGCAGAAGTCTAAATCAGGACTTAGTGGTATTATTGCAAAGTGGAAGCGTTTAGCAACCACAACAACTCAGCCAAAGAGTGGTCACATAAAGTTACTGAGCAGAGCTGGCGAGCGCTGAGGTGCATAGTGCGTAAAAGCTGCCAATGCTCTGCTGTCTTAGTAACTGCAGAAACCCTCCTCTTGCATTAACATCAGCACAAAAACTGTCCACCGGGAGCTACATGGCATGACTTTCCATGACCGAGCAGCTCCTGTAGGTGTAACGTGTAGGTAGCCCAATACTTTTGTCCATCCAGTGTATGTGAAGGCATCATTAATGTTAAACAGGCTTTAAAAGAACGTACAGTGACATCTTCTGCAGAGAACAACTAAACTGTTGAGCAGCTTAATGAGCATAATTTGGGAAAAAAATGATTTCAGAGCTACATTTGGTCTTCTCAGTTCCCAAATGCTTGTGTAGTGTTGTTACAAGAAGTGATGAACATGCTCTTATCTCAAGTGCTTTTGAGATGTGCTGCTGTCATCAACACAGTAACATTTGTCACTATCCATCTCATTATATTTAATATGTTGTGTTATATTTATTTTGAATATAGGGTTTACATGATTTCCAAATCCAAGCATTCTGTTTTATTTGACTATTCCCACCTTTTTTGGAAAAGGGGTTGCACTTGGAAAGATGAAAGAAATAGAAACAGAGCAAACATGCTGATGGAGTTTAGGTAGGTATGGGGGTGAGGATAATACATCTGCATAACAAAAGATGCAGGCACACTGAGGAACTAGCGTAACTTCATGCACAGATCAAGACCACTGTACGCCATCTCCAAGGTAAAATTAACAAACTGTCCATTTTTCTGAAGCACTGTCACAAAAATCACCATGCACTTGTGATAACATAAATGACTGAATGATCCAACTTATGAAATTTTGTTAGGATCAGTTTTAAAGCAAATATGTATATATGGACACAGTTTGGGCAAAACAAACAAAAGATATAAAGATAAACACTATTTCTCCACCATTTGAATTTACTCCGAACCAAAGGGCTTGATGCTGTTTTAAGAATAAAAACAGTTTTTTTCATGACAAATTCACCAAAATATTAATCACAAAAAACAATTACTACTTATGACATCTCATAGACTTTTGTGCTAAATAGATGCAAGTTATATTGCTACAAACTGCAGCACTCAGACACATTTCAGTGCACATTATCTTCCTGTTTCTGAAGTTTGTTATTATTCTCACAATTTGACTTGACAGATAAAAAAAAAAAAAAATTAGAAGAGGAGTACATTGTTTGATATATCAAACACATATTAATGATGTAATCGGTAGAACTTTATGACAGATCTGTCTTTGAAAAGCCATCCAGGTGTATTCTCTCATCCACTGGAGTATGCAGACTACTTTAATGCACAAAGTTAGTAATAGGATGTTAATAGCAAGTGAGCATTTTCTCACAGAATGCAAGTGAAAGTCACAAAAACTAAAATTTTGTTTTTACACAATGATCAGTTGGTTGGAAACCCAAAAAGGAGCCGTGGTTTAACTAAAGCATGGATCATGTGCAATATACGTCCCCTATTTTTGGTGTCTTTATAGCAGCTATGCAACATCAGCCACGATGGGCTGAAGCCTCATAAGGAGTAAGGGAATCCAAAGTTGTGTATGAACTGCTTGATTGTCACCTTACTACAACATTTTCTACACTTCAAAAGAGGTTAAAGGGTGAATTCACCTCTATAGTGCATACAAATGTTGTTTAGTTGTGTAATTCAGTCACATAGATGTCTGATTTGGTTCTTTGTTTGACCGGTAACAACCTCAAATAAACAAAAAGTACGGAAATTTGTGTTTGGTCGATAATTTCTATGTTGTAACAATACGTCTTGGCAATAAATCTTGTACTGTTGGAAAGTCTGTTTATTTCTCCTTAAATGCTGCCACATTTGTAAGGAAAATGCATTTGTGGGTTGAGCAGCACAGTCAAGTAGGAGGGCTGTGCCCATGGAAAACTTGTCAAATCTTGTTTGTCATTGTTAAATTGCCAATATACTTTGTTTCTTCAAACTTCGATCGTCCAATCCAATAAGCACCAAACAAGAGTCAGTAGCAGAATAAGCTGAAGATTTGGCAAGGTTTTCATGGGTGCAACCCACATACTCAACTCTGCTGCTCAACCCAAAAATATGTTTTCCCTACAAATGTGGCAGCATTTAAGGGGAAAGAAACAGGCTTTCCAGCAGTATAATATTTATTGCCAAAAAGCATTGTTACAACAGAGGACAACCAACCAAACGCCAATTTTCTTGTTTTTCATACCAAGTTTGTAAGGAACTTAAAAGCTTGGTAAGATGTTATTCTTCATGACGTTTCTCTTTAGTGTTTTCACAGAGGAAAGCTGTGTTTATACAAACTCAGTGGAGGTCAAAAGGTTTATGCCGTAGCTCATAATTAAAGAGGCAGACTGGCATTGTAATACCCTGACAGCCCCATTTTCTGTCCTACAAGCAGCAGCTGGTTAGCTTAAAAACTGGAAATAAGAGGGTGGGGCAGAACTACCAGCACAGATCACTCACAAACATTTTATAAATCATTTCTTCAAATTATACAAAAGTGAAAAAAAAGAAGATTTATTTACTGACAAGCTAAGCTAAAACTGGTTGCTATGCCTTTCATATTTACTGGTGAGATCTTAAAGTGGGGTCAGTTCTCTAATTTACTTATTGTAAAATCAAACTTTTCCTTTAAGGACCATGATGAAATCAGACTTTACACAAAACACGCCATGGATGCAATAACTATCTTATATACAAAAATGTGAGCGACGAATAAAAAGTTATTTGGGGATAAAAACTACAAAAACTGGATGTTATATTTTCACACAGGTAAACTATATTGCAAGCTGTGTTTGACTGCACGACATTGTACAGATATATGCGGCAATGTGCCCGCTCCTTATACAGTGTTAGTAACCCAGAGCCACAGGTGTCTGATAGTAGAACGAGCTGATCAAATTTTATGTGAAATCCATGAGAGAGTGTGCTTTTAATCTGTTTACAATGCAATTCTTTCTGCCACTCCACCCAAAGCTGGAGTATTTGAAGGAATTTCAAACCTCATTCATCGCAGACATCAGCGACTCTAGGTCAAAATAATCCTTTGAAACATTTGTGCTCTTAAATCCTTGGCTTTAAGTTTAAACTCTGGAGGACCGAAGCACAGCGACGCCCTCCTCACCCTACCCCTGCTCCATCTATGCAGAAGCCCAGCCGGTCCCAGTCAAGGCCAGCATCAGCGGCAGGACGAGGACAGCGCGAGGTGAACTTATACTGGGAGAGGAGCTGGGACTGCACAGATCAAACAGACTTCCCTGGAAGCGTATCTTCCTGGAGTCCTGCCTCAGAGTTTCCCAGATGGAGCTGACTTCTTCCTGACAGTCGGACAGCGCCGTGAGGGCACAAGTGTGGAAAGCTTCCCAGTGGCTGTGGCAAATAAAAGGATCATCAGATCAGCGCTGTGTCTGACATTTCACTCGGAAGTCATCCCCACAACAGCATGCAGACATGCACTGGCTGTGCCTGATTAATTCGCTTGCCAAAAATCTATCACTCAGACGGCTACGAAGGATGCAAGTAAGTCAAGCTGTGCTTTAATTACCATGGCAACTGTGAGTGAAACAATATCACAGATGATATTGCAAGTGGGCAATTTTCAACCGAAGGATTAAGTGTAAATATTTGTCTTCAGTGCACTGTGTTGGGGTTGTGGAGTGCAAGCAGTAACAGTGACAAAGAACTTCCCCCGAATTTCATTACTGCTGCAGCGAGGTCATAAATTATTTAGCACAATGGCTCAGTGTCTCAGCACCATTCATTTCTCTAGTCTCCTCTTCTCTGGGATTGTGGCATCTGCTCCCTTTCTCTCCAGTATTTTGTTATGAGATGAATATTTCATGCTGTATCTGTCTATATTATTGCTCTCAATTACGCATTATTTGATCCTAATTGAACTGAAAAACAATTTTGTGCACCAATGGGTTTCTTAATCGACCAATGAAAGCTGGTTTCTCTCTGCATTTCTTGTTCTCTCTGCTGGGGTTATCAATTGTATCTTAGTGCACATGAAAGCTCTACTCACAGAGAGTGATGAGAACTCAAGCTCACAAAACTCTAGAGGGAAGGTCTAGTTGTGCACGAATAGATGCGCTTCTGCTCGCGCACTCGCCGGTAAAGTAATTATCACCTGCACACAGCTGCCACTCCCCTCTCGCTGGTCACGTTCTCCTGGTAGTTGTCCATGCTCTCTCCCAGCTCCAGGACACATTCGGAGAAGTCCTTATAAATGTTCTCACACTTTACATCGACAGAGTCTCCTGGCACCGCTAAGGACAGGAATACTGAAAAAACAGATACAGGAGACAGCTTTCTTTACCACATTTGTGATGCTTTGTCCTCTGAAGAGCTACAAATCGCCATGAGAGACAAATCAGCATCCACTGTAAGTGCACACAAATCAAATTTCTTTCTCGTTAAGTGTCTGGCTTAAGATTTCAGACTACTTCCAGACTTCACTTACAAATATGCAACCTTTAAGCAAAGACCTCTCTATTACATTTATCATAATAAATAGTATTACTCTTATTTATTTTCATAATCAGCAAAACTATGTGACAGGTTGTCAAACTTTCATTTCAGAAGCTGAACCCACCCCCACCCCACTCCACAATGCTTATCAATAATTAAGAGTGGAAAAAAAGGGGATTCAAGTTAAATAAAGGTCAGCATCAGAAAACTCTTTTGTTTATTTTCCCTATCAAAAGATCACATTCATTCGGCTGATGCTCTTCCTGGTCGTCCAGCCCCACAGTTTTGGAGCAACTGCTTTAGACAGATGTAATGTGGTGGAAGGAAAACAGTCCTGACCACTGCAGCCCAAAGCTCGCTTTGCCAATAATAAACTGTAATGATTATAAAGTACATATTTCTGTATTTTTGTAAAGGTGACAGTTGAGTAAAACAAAAGAAGAAACCATTCCGTGAGTTTTTGTCTTTAGGTAAGCGTTTCATGTAAGAAAGCCTGCACACTAAGTATAGATACAACACCCAGTAGGCTATCTACCGTCGCTACAAGCAGTTGGCAGTGGTACAGGTCTGATAACCATCATGCAACACTGATGGAGATAAATAAGCTTACGGTCACAGCGCCTACATTCTGCTGCAGGAAGATAAAAAAAAAGGGACAGTTTTCTGTGCCAAACCATCCCAACAGGCTCCCAGCATAAAGCGACTGAGATTGAGATACCGTACCAGTGGCAAAGGCAACAATCCATCCGATCTTCGTCGACATGAAAAATCCCATATCATCCCATTTCAAGCCGAGCGGAGGGCGCGGGATGCTGCTGAGGCGCCGGAATAAAAAAAAAAAACCCCGGCTCTGAGTCACACGGAGGTGATTAGCTGCCCATCATTAAAGTGAGTCGGTGTGTATCAGTGATTGAGCGCCGATAAACACTTGGTAGGTGTGTATTCAGTCTTTCCTTGCTCCGGCCGACTGCTGACGTTACCTGCCCCCCGGCGCGCGCTGAGCTCATCTTCCCCCCTTCAGCACCGGACAGTTCTCACCTCCCCGAGCAGGAACCGCGGCCCTGCCTCATCACCCGGTGCTTTTAAGCTTTTGTTAGACACCCCACACATCACAGGA